>JAEBDU010013267.1:4014702-4224015 GCA_016802625.1 Heliconius numata | reverse complement strand
TATATATATATATATATATATATATATATATATATATATATATATATCTATGTAAGATGAAGCTAAGAATACTTTATACTGTTAATTGTGACTATAGAAAGGTAATTCTTGAAATAAAAACTTTGACTAACAATAAAATTATTAAGTTGAAATATTACAAATTTTATAGACTAATAATTTAACTTATTGACTAATAATTAAACCTTTCAATTAATAATTGAAGTAATCATAGAATAATAAAAAAAACGCTTACCCCATCTAAATCTTCCCAAATAATATATTTGGAAAGTTAGAACGAGACACGTAAAAAGATGGAGGATCGTGAACGCTATCCAGAAATAGAAATTAGCGTTTAGAACTCCGACGAGACCTAAAATGTAAAGAAAAAAAAACACGTTTTAAGTCAAAATTTATAATTGCTTCTCATTTTAATATATGACGTTTTAATGAGGTTATATATTTTATTAATTATATTTAAATTTAAAATGATAACAGAAATATAATTTATTTTCTAATAAATATTTAGAGCCATCGTAGCTCGCACACCAAGGTGTTGAGGTCCACCATTTCAAAGAACCGAAAAGAATACCTTTGCCTACCATGCTATATGGTGGCTATGACGTTATTAACATAATTTTATAAATAATATTTCATTTGATTGTCATTCAGTTGTTTTTATTTTAAATTTTTAGTTTTTGGTCCTTCGGGCCTTCTTAAAATTCATAAATTTCGAACACAAAATATATGCAAAAATTTATATGCAACTTTAATTTAACTTTTCTTACTCATCAATCTAAGTCATGGATAAAAATAATAGCTATACAATAGCATACTATAATTTATTATTATGATAATCAATCAAATAAAAATGACCATAAAAAATCTATCTCTCTCTACTTACCTACAAAAATAATAAATGCTAAAACGCCAAAAGTAGCGTGCGCCCTCGCATTTATATCGGGATGGCGGGATTGATATATTTTAACCATACATAATACTGATGTTACATACATAAATGACGTGTCTGGAAAAAAAAATTGGGAAAAATTATAAAAAAATATCTTAAAAAAATTAAGGAAGTTACTTAAAAAACAAAATACCAACCGAATTGAAGTGAAAAAAGAGTTAGAAAAGATGTGTGACAATAAAAAAAACGTAGCTTAATAAAACGTATTGTTTAATTGACCAGAGCTCTTGACCTTATGCAAAAGATATTAAAAATAGTAAGTATTAATATTTGCTATTTTATTTTGCTTTTGTGTGGCAGAGAAACAGCGTCTATTCTCTGCAGCGATTGTATACCACGATGATCCTAGATTCAATTTTCATTTCGGGGGTTTTCCGCCTACCCTGCTATATGTATCCCGCATAAATCGTGCAGATAAAAATAATTCTAATATATTTTAAAATTTCTACATTTTAAACTCTTTTTTTTCTTTTTCTTAAATAAATACATACCAAATTGAAAATTCATACTGTTAGGGCACACATGGTAAGCAGCGGATAATAACCCCTCACTCACTAGGGAAATCCCCATTGCGTATAATAAGCCAAAATGCTGAGGGATTCCCAGTTCTTTCTGAAATTAATTAAATCTATTATGTAACGTCACATAAAAGCATGTCACAGATCAACAAATAAATGACCAAATAAAAATACTCACGGAACAAAAAACTAAATGTTAAAAATAACTATATTAGAAATAAATAAATCAATTTCAAATAATCAAAATCAATGATTTAATAAACCAATTACTGACTCAAGTAATGTATTAATGAATGAATGATTAATTTAATGAGAGAAATAATGAATGATTGCTATTAATGAATAAATAAACTAAATATATCCACTAACTTGAGCTGGACTCTTCAACTTATGCTGTCTGTGTCGTCTCCACACTTGCATTAGAAACAAAAATCCCAACAAAACGTAACCAATATTCGAATAAACGTGGTTAAAATCCGACAACGCCAGTAGAGGATGAGCACAGAGGAAGTTGAAATAGCAGAGATCTTGGTTGCCCGATTGGTTCAGGAGCTGGGAAAATGGACAAATCTATAGATGAAACGCCAATTAATATATATAATAATAATAAAGTAAACCAGTAAGAGCTGGAGAACAAGAAACCTCAATAACATCAGAATGGAATAGTTTAATTGGGAGTTCAAATTTCGCATGATAATATCCTATATTTAAATAAACGGAGAGGAAGTGCACAGAGGATGTTAATATAGCTAAGGCCCTTGTTTGAACACAATCCAATTTTCAATACTGCACGATGCTACTTTACATTACACAATCTGGTGTGATCATGCAAACACCCATGCACATAAGCACACTATTTTTCTTATCTCTATCCACCCTTTTCTTATAGTTTCCTAACAACACTTAAGGAATATAAAATATATTTAATAACTTACCCTCTGATAAGTAACAACCAGCTGTATAACGGGCAGTGTGTAGAACACGGCTACGGTGAGGACATTCCACAGATACATCTTAGATCTCGCCGAGAGGACACGCGGACGACATCTATATTGAAAATAAAAACAATTAATTAATGTAAAAAGGATATATTTTTAAGGGTTAATTTTATATAGAAAAAATCATATGCATATCATAATAAAACTATGAGCATATATGTATTAATACTATTAAAATAATTTTACAATTTCAAAAATACCTCTTCATATCTCCCCCTTCGGGGGACCTCATAACTTTTACGTGACCTTCCTCCAGTATCTTTGATGCTATGTTTTCGAAGGTCAACCTAGGTCTCCCCCTACCTCTCTTACCACTTACTTTTTCATCATAAATCTTTTTTGCCATTCTTTCATCACTCGACGTGCCCAAACCAGCTGAGTACGTTCTTCATTCTCACCGTGACATCCTCGCTAGTACATGCCATTCTGTGTATCTCTTTATTGCGGATTCGATCAGGTAAGCTGACTCCGCATATCCTACGAATCCGCATTAATTGGGCTATAGGAATATATAAAACTAATATTTTTAAATACAAACCTCGCTAAAGTAGCTACACACAATTTCCCTCCATTGAATGACAGATCTCTTTCAATTTCTTCTTCAGGTGAACCTTCAGAATCTGTGTCAGATTGTGATGTAGCTAAAAAAAGGAATATATACTATATATATATATATATATATATATATATAGTTCATTAAAAAACGTATAAAAATTTGAAGCCGGATATAAACCCTCGCCTCTTGGTCACCGTCCGTTCTTATCAAGCTTAGACGAAGTTCTAAATAAGTTGTGGCACAGGGGCACAAGCTTGCAACTATAAAAGCGACATGGTGTGGGTTCAATTCCCACTCGAGGAAATGAAATATTTAATATTTTTTTCTTTTTTTAAGTTTTAATAGTGTAGCTTTTACGCAATTTATATAAAAGTGTTAAATAAAGTCCGTCAGTCATAACATTGTTCAAGGATTATTCTCAATTCTCATAAATAACTAATTCTATACCATATTCATTGTACCTACTCTAACCAACATAAAATTTACTATAAAACCTTAGTTTTATAGTAAATTTTAGTTCGCGTTATGTTAGGTTTTTAGTCGAGTTAGCGAGAAGTTTAGTAACTAAAATACTCGATGCTCCCTAAAAATCGTTTACACTCCGCCCGAGGACGTTATCACAAGTCTATAATGCTATAATTTAATAAAATAATTTCAAAAATCAAATCAGCTTCTCGCTGTATCCCGTACACATCAGGGTAGGCAGAGGGAACATCGCGTAAAGTTTCCCATTTTCCGCCGAATTCTGGAAGCATTGAGTGAACGCCGCGTTTTGCCTCGAAACCAGAGCATAGAAATGAAAATATAAATTGATTTCATTTCCTCGAGTGGAAATCGAGCCCACAACCGTTTACAGTCACACAGTTGAGTTTCTGCACGACAACTGACCTCTGTAAAATAATTAAATTAATATTAATTGCGAGTACCTACTTTAGAAAAAGTTAATAAGGAAATTAGTATGTAATAATAGGGGGCGCTACAAGCCCGAGAAAATAATATGAAATCTATCGACTTCACTAAATTGCTTACTAAGCTACTACTACGTTTAGCGATTAAATTAGTCGCTACTTGAAAACACTAGCGTTAAGTAGGCTGGAGAGACTAAGAATATTTTCCCATTCTGTTTTAATTTATCTTTTTGATCGACACAGGTCCTAGCGAGCGAGGCGCACAGCGTTGCTATACTAATAATATAAACGAAGCCGTTTTTAAAGCTTTTGAGAGATTTTGCAACGGAAACCCGTCTGACTGTGAACGCAGCGGTTCGATTCCCACTTGATCAAATTAATTTATTTCATTCCATGCTTTGATAAGATGACAAAACACAGCGTCCAGTTAAGCCACCCAACAAACGACGAAATATGATCCGTACATAGAGAACAGAGTGTCTTAACACAACACCCTCTGCCTACCCCGCTACATGCGGGATACAACATAAAATTACTAATACTTACCACCATTAAAATTCCCTTGTGAACTCCCACTACCGTTTATCACTCTCCGCCGACATATTGTGGGTATTTGGGAATTGTCATTGTCGTGGGGTGTTTCGGGTGATATGAGATTTACTGGAAGTATAATGGAAATATAGGTATATTTGTTGGTAAATAGCTAAATAAAATATAATAATAATTTATTTTTCTTAAACTCATAACGATACTATACAAAAAAATTATAAAATAATTATTATGCAATTATTTTTAGGTACAATTTATCCATAAAATATTTTCATCATCCAAATTTAAAAAGACAAAAAAAATCAAACCACTACTAACCTTCACTCTCATTCAACCCGCCTCGCCTCCACTGAACTATGATTACCAAAACAAACACTAAATAGAATGACATGAAGAAACCGAGCAAGGCGGCGGCCGCTATTATATATTCGCGATACGATATCGTTTGTATTACTTTGAAACTGAAAATAATAGAAAAAATACATTAAAATATCTGCTGATACATAATAATTATTTATTTGATATTATATATTTAAAAATTATTAACATGTTGTGAAAACGTGGCGAACGGAGTGTCTTAACACTAGGTTCCCACTATGTGAGGGATGCAGCGTGAGGCTGATTTTTTTTATTATAATGAAAAATTAATATAGTTCAACCGTAGCCGTTTAGAATTAATTTATTACATTTTTGAATCCAAGGTCTTGGCTAGTCTCATCAATTACTAAAAATAAAATGGGTAGAGTGGGATAACCCGGCCTATATTTAAAATAAAGAAAAAAACTTTTAAATTTATATCAATTTCACAAAATAAAATGAGTGACAAGAGAAGACCGGGGTATCTTGACACTAGGTTCCCTCTACCTGCCAAAAAAAAAGAAAGACATCATATTCTCACCTAAATTTCTTCACTCTACCGTCAGCTTCGACGCTAACACTGTGACTCTCTTCCCAGCCGAAGTATTGTGCCATTTTAGGTAATGTCCCGTTATTTATGTTCCCTGTGCACATCTCATCAGATGTTTTCACTATGAACACTATGTAAAAACCTAGTGGGAACGTGTCTTGCTGGAAAAAAATATATAAAATAAAAACTTATTTTACGCTTTAACGTAAGATGAAGATTCTTAACATCATTTTTTTTTAATCAATCGCTTGAAACATTACCAACTTATAAAAGAAGAGAGTGAAAAATCTATTAAAAATATACATATACTGTGTCACGTAACACACAACACACACACGTTTCTGACCCTGCGCCACGACTGGCCTGAATTTACAAGTTTAGTTTTGAAATATTTTTTTGTAAAATAACGAAAATTTATTATTTTATGACTTAAACACTATAAGAAAATATTATTGTGAAACCTTTTATATAAACAGTTGCAAAATTTGATATGAATCGAAACTCACCGTCAAAGTAATGCCTCCACTTCTAGTCATGGTCAAATAATAACCATCATATAGAATATCTCTCTCATTATCGAATACTGGACACTGGAATCAAATATAAAATCAAAAAATTTGAACGAAGCACGCTTTGAACCTGTACTTCTTGAATACATCCAAGCTCAATATGGTCTTATCAAAACATGTACGTCAAAATTTTTACGTTTTTACAATTAATTACATTTTTTTGTTCTGTATATTGATAATTCTAAAATGACAGATAATATATTACAAAATTTTACATTATTTTATAGCTTCACGTTGTTTACCCATATAGCCGGGTGGTCAGACAACCATTGTCGTTTTGCTCATATTTCTTAACTAAACTCACACAGAATTATATATATAGAGTAAACGAAAAGATATATTTTATTAAAGATATAGATTAAACGAAAAATATTTACCGAAAAGTTTTGTATAGATATCACAGCACAAATATCATCATCAGATTCTATCATTACTATAACACTTTTGGGTTTCGACAACCATCCATAGTTAATTTCCAAATTACTTTTCAAAAAGTATCTTTCTAATTTTTTTTCTTCCACAGAATCCAATTTTTTGTTGCAAATATACTTTTTTTTTATATTTTGCTCTTCCAAATTGATTATTTTATTGGGATTTTGATCGAATGGATAGAAATAATATTTAGGTTGGCTTGGAGTGACTGTTATATTTGTGTAAGAATTTAGTTTTACATAAAAATCTTGAACAGTCTCTACAACTATTGTAACTTTTATTGGTTCGGGGGAAGATGAGGTTAAATGGACTATTGGAGTATTTAGGGATATATCTGTAACAAATATAAAAAAAATATAAATAAAATATTTCGGTACATTTTAAAGTATTATAAGCACTTGAAAATAATTTTCTGATCCCATTATTTACGTTTAATTTTATATTTTAAAAATAAATAAAACATGTCTGCGTATCATTAAAATATATATTGTACTTCGAATAAAAACAAACAAAAAAAATGTGTTGGCAATAGTTTTTAATTTATTGCCGTGAAGCATTAAAAATAAAATAAATATATAACTGAAAAAATATATAATATATAAAAAAGTTTATTACGCATTAAAGGACCACAGTAGACCCTTATCCACTTTTCATTTACTATGAATGCATGAACAAAAGAAAACAAACAAAATATTAGAAATTACAAATGTTACAATAATTATGAAATATACATATAAATATTTATATTATAATAATATGACGTGATAAATAATTAAGATATATATATATATATACATATCATCGGAATAGTTGTAGGTTCGATCCCTTTTCGAAACAGTGTTTATTTTAAAAAAGTAGGGTAGGGTTTCCATCAATGAAACGGGAAACGCGTAAAATTAAAGTAAAATAAAATTACAAATTAGGTATTTACACATAAAAGAATAAGTAGAATAGCTCATGTAATATATTCAATAAAAAACGTTTCTACTATCAAATCTAAGTTAATATTGAGTAGTTACAAATAACATAACGCCATCCTAGCAAAACTGGAACTTATTCCCAGCTCAATTCGAAACTCTACATAATATTTTGTTACAAATTACCCTAAAAGCGTATAATGGAAAACTAGTCACAATAGCACATAAAATCTTACCGCAAGTGTCTTCATCCTCTGCAAATATATTATTATGTGGACATAATGTTCTTGATATATTTGTGAATTGTTCTAACGCGTCCGGAGTTTGTACTAGCATTGGAAGTTGCCATGAGAATACACCTAAAACATGAGGAAACAACCTCAAAGCTATTAAAATGGAATATATCTATAAACTTAAATATAAATTGTTTGGGTAATAATTCCCAATGAGCAACGTCTAAAGAAACTTGAAGGTAGAGGGATTTGTAGCTCTTGTTTATCATATAAGTGCTCTAACCACGTATGGCTTAGATGTTCTCATTAAGAAATTCTTATATATTTGCTTATTAACTTATTTATATTTGTTTCTAAAAATATATTTTTCTTTCATATTTGAATATTATCCACATGGATAATATTCAAAATGTTAAAAAAAAAACGATTTAACATTGGATCCACTACCCTACTTACAATGTCCAAATAATATAGATAACGTGTAAAATTCAAAAATATATAATAATATACAAGTACTGTGTTGTAATAAATAATACTATATTAGTTTACCTTTCTGCTGTCTCGCCGTTATAAACAGTGGGTAGGTGCGATTCGCGAAATCACTTGCAACCGTTACCCTCGCTGGGGTATTATATCCTTGTAAATCCTAAAAATAAAATATATAAAAAAATACTTCTATATAGCATCTTAGGCAGAAAGGACCGAGTGATAAGAGTTAACTCTAGGTCATTTCTGCCTACCGTACACAACGTTTTTCAACTCCTCCCGCCTTATATCGGCTATGTTTATATATTACTTTTTTGTATACAAAAATAGCAAAACATTGTATTTCATGTAAAGATATAAACATAATAGGCTTATAGTTCCTGTATGCAAAAAACAGACTTGCGGAAAATTTAAATCACATAGACACTTTATTCCCTATTTTCCTCTCATTTACAAATCTGTCTGCTGAGACGGAACTTAACATTGCTGTTTGTCCAAATAATTTGAAGCAACATTTACTATAAAAGTTACAAAATTTTCAAATGAGTGAGAATCAAACCTACAATCATCAGGAACTTTTCAATTTTACATTAACATATCCTTTAGACGTACTTTTTTAGCTTCACGCTGTTTCGCGTATATAGCAGTATACAAAGGGAACCTGGGTACCTAGTGTAAAGACACTCTGCTCCCATTTACGTTCCCATTACTAATACTTCCGTTTTCCACTATCCGTGGAATTCCTGAGACATTGCATATTAAGTACCGAGCGAGGCAAAGGAAAATATTAAATATTTCATTGCCCCAAGTGGGAGTCGAACTTCCAACATGTTTACAGTTACGTTTACAATCGCAGATTTGTGTATATATATATATAAAGGTAATTATTAATGATATGACCACTGCTATACTCGTATTTATAATTGAAAATCTAAACTCACCCCTGCAAACTCCATAATATACTCTGATGTTTTACTAACTTCCACAATGTATGGCACATTGTATTTATAACTGAAATAAAATATAAATTTTGTACAAAATATCCAATATACATCAAATATTATATTAAATATTAACAGGTGTAGGTTGGTTACCTACAACTCTTGTACTCAAACACTTGCCTTCTCCATTTTCCGTCAAATTCAGGAGGCATTCTGTGTTGAGTGGAGGAACTAAGAGCAATGCTATGGCTCGACATCAGAACAAAGAATTGAAAATCAGAAATATTACGTCTTGAGTGGGAATTGAACCGATAACCTGTCGTGTTTACAGTCACACGATTGTGCATCTGCACTACTATTGGCCTCAATTTGTATGTGACCAAGCAATAAAAAAAGCAATAGTAATTTAGCGGAAAGATTCCTTATTAACATAAACATCACACCAGATGAAATTGAAAGTTCTGTGTTGCAATGTCTGGTGTAGAAGAAATTATATTTTTTTAAGTGATAAAAAAAACTGACTAATAGCAATATAATAAAAGTACTGTAAAACATTAAAAATGTCAATACTCTTTATTTGCTGCTTTGCTTCAACAATTTAGTGATAAGAAAAAGTTATATTTATTTATTATTAGTTCCTATAATTAAAAAGAATTATTGATATAAAAATATATTTTAAAGGCCATTGTGGATCGCTGGATCGCAGTTTATGATTGTTAATGAGATTGTTGTGGTCTCAATCAGACTTGTGGGAAAGAATTATTTCCGTTTTAGTTCTACCAGACATGCAATATTCAGGCTAAATGGTTTAATAGTGTTTTAACAATTGGTTCTCTACATGGAGGATGCAGTACAAAGCTAAAAACTAGTTAGATTTTTTTTATGCTCCACTTATGATACATTTTTGTGGAAGGCACAATATCTGACTCTAAAGTACTACTGTTGTGGATTTGATTCCTACTCAGGGGAATAATGTATTTTTGTTTCCTCTCTGTAGTGACAAGACAAACATTGTGCTGAGTTCTACCAACTAGAGTAGGTACAGAGTCAAAACGCAGCAGTTAGTCTTATGACAATGAAATGGTGCATTAGGAACAAAGTTCTCTCTATCTGCCAAGATATATGCAGAATAGAGTAAGAAATTAATAAAATATATACATATATATTACACATTGTATTGTGTGACCAACATCTATACCATACTTTATGAATCATAATATTGGAAAAACACAATAAGATAATACACAAGTTATCTTTATTGAATAATATTCTAAGTTGTTACATGGAAATCTTAATAAAAAAAATCAGATAAGACTCTGGAAAAGTAAAAATAATAAGGAATATATTGGATTCAAAATTATGAATTCTAAACTGTATTTATAAAGCTTTTCCAGTTTAAGAGATTTATGAATATATGTACACTATGTTTAAATGTTTTTATATTTTTTTTATGATTCTTATTACAATATATATAAAGCAATATTATAAATACTGTATCCCAACACAAATATAAGCAATAAATAAAGTACGGTTATAAGATTAATTTAATGCTGTTGTACTATTTTTTTTTTATTTAAACATTTTTCTAAATTAATTAATCTAAGAAAATATCTCAATAACTAATTATAAATCCACAATAAAATATTTTACATAATAAATAAAATTTTATAAAGTCGATTTATATAAATATAGCAATATTTAATTACACAAAAATATATAAAATATTACAACGTTACTTACGTGTTATTATAATGAAATATTATTTCATCACTCATTTTACAAAAACAGTATTGAAAGCACAAAATTAAGCATAATTTTGCTAACAAAAATCTTTCCATTATGTAAATTATAAAATAATCAACATTTAACTATTTTCTTTTCTTATTTACTTTATTTAATTAGTTTCTATTGTTTATAATCAAATAAACACAAAATAAAGTCTACTGTTCCAGAGACAATGCGATGCGATTGACATTTGTGACAGTTGTCTGTTTTGACTTTTAAATAAAACCTTTTTATAACGACTCGAGTAAGATTTAGCAAGTCGATTATTTTTCGAGATTAGAATCGATTTTAGTTTAAAAGGAATTTGCCGAAAATGTACTTTGAGTACGGTAATACGCTTAAAGAAATTGTTTGAATTTTTGTAACACTTTAAAAATCGATTAATGAAAAATATTTATGTAAGTGACGAGTTGACGGAAGAATTAAGTAACTCGCGCGTGTAGAATAGTCTAATTAAATTTATTTTGAATGTTGACTTGACCTGAGAACGAGTATGCGGTACAAGGGAACGAGTAAGTACGGGAAACTCAGATCTATTAATATTTTTAATGTTTTTCAATATATTTGTACTGCATTAACATTATAATGGCTTAAGAATAATGATAATATTAATATTAATAAAATCTTGTAAAAAATCGTCTTATACATAATTCATCACATATATGATAATTGCGAATATTTTTAAATGAACTGAGTGAAGAAGATTTATTACTATAAAATTCACAATCAATAATCGCACTGAAGGAGTCCACCAAGCGGGCGCAGTCCAGTGCGAGTCCAGCGTTAACGTCGACTCGCCCCGCCGAAGTAGACCAGAGATAGAAAGCGCTATGTTTTCCATACAACGTGACATTGGCGAAATGAATTGTGCTCAACTGGCACGCTCGAAACGCCATATATCGAGAAATCAATCTAGAAAGCGCTATGTGCAACTCTAACTCCCCCTACCCTAGAATGGTGTGTCACGGTGATCCTCCTGCAAGTCATCGAGACTGCAGGTACCCTGGGAGAAACTCCGGGATGCCCCGAAGGTGTCAACGGTAGTACGCAATAGGCCTTCCACAGAGGAGTAGTTGTGGCATGCACAAGCGATCCTGCGGCGTCTCATATAGGTGGAGAGGGTTTCCACTGGGTTTTAGTGGGTAGCGTCGGGCTATTCTGATGAGTCCCATAGTACCATCCGTCCAGTGCCGGTTTTAGCACTACCGGGGCCTTGGGCGAAATTTTTTCGGCGCCCCCTAACTACATTTCAATAATATACAAAAAAAAGAATGGGTACAACGAAATAACCATCTATTTAAAAAAAATAATGACAAAAACTAATAAAATTTCACTTCTTTTAGCCTTTCTATCTGCGAACTCTTTTATTAGGCATTCAAAGTCTATGTTTTCTGCAATTTTATTTTCAAAGTTGTTAAGATCACTTTGTTTTTTTTTTTAGATATCAAAGTCGACGATCAGTTTGTTTTTTTTTAGATGTCAAAGACGACGATCACTTTGTCTTTTTTATAGATCTTTGACCATTTTAAAGGGCATCAAGCCCCTAAGCCGCACCGGGCAGCAAATACCCTAGCTACGCCACTGCAGCGAGGAGACATCTTTGCGCAAAGCGCCCTAAGCGGGCGTCTACGGCGCCCCTGGGCGGTCGCCCAGCCTCGCCCTACCCTAACGCCGCTAGTGCATCCGTCTGTAGGGCTCATCTAACCTACGCACGGATGGTCTGCGTAAAAGTATTTCCGAACTACAAAAAAGGGGACCTCGGTACCTATCCTGTGGTACTGAAATCCCCTTCCCATAGACCATCGTTGGTCGGTCGATCTAGTTACACCCGTATACAGAGTGTTTTTTCCAAAACAGTTTTAAGTACTCTATAAAAGCCTGATAATTAATAAAAAACAAAATAATTAATAAAATTATCGTTGTAAACTAAAACGCCATTTGTTAAGAATGACGCCGCACACGCCTCATTCACGAAATCGAGTCGTAGGTATTAGCGGTGAAAGCTGTTTATAAGGTTATTATAGAAATAGAAAATAGGTAATTACCTAAAATAGTACGAGATATATCCAATTCTCGTTTTAGTATGTTTTTTAAGAATGAAAGATTCATATCGGCAACGTTTAGTAGTATTTTTGTAGTAATAGGTGTTTACGTTCTTGGTATCTATTCGTAACTGCGTCACACGTAATACAGTTGGACATCTCCTACGTCTAAACTGAGGTATCTTTATAAATTATTTTAGGTATAAGCTTGAAATATTTTATTCTATATGCTGCTTCCCTAAAAGGAGCGCAGACGATCATCGCAGAGTGAGGAGTTCAGAGCATTATACGGGACTTACAGCAGTATCAGCCCAAGTACAAGTTTAACCAGTCATCATATAACATATCACCTCTAGTCTGAGGTACTACGAGTACCTCTACATATTAGATTAACAGCCGTGTAGATAATTGCTTTTATTGCCAGAGAATCGAAAAAAATTGTCACTCATATTAGAATTTTAATTTTGGCATCATTATTACTATGTAGATATATTGCAAAACCTGTTCTATTGTACAAAAATGTTGATTACTGATTTCAGTTTGTAAAATACAATGTACACTACAATTTTAGAAACTTCAAATTCTTAGGGAAATTTAAAAAGAAAAACAACACAGATAATTACAACAAGCACATTTATTTATTACAATGCTAATATACATTCACAGCTACCCTCACCCTTTGGTCAAATCTAACAACCGAATAATAAAAAAAACAAATTTAATGAATTTACTTAAGCACTGTTCATTTACAAAATACAATATACATACAAAAATTGTTAATCAAAAACCAATGGAAGATGTAGGAACAAAGTTACAATTTTAGGTTAAAGAAAATATTAATATACATACTAACTATACAGAACGGACTTTCAAAGAAAATTTTATTTTTTTTATAGCCTCACACTGTATTTCGCCCACAACCTCGCGTTTATAGTACGGAAAGCTCAAAAAAAATCTTTGAAAATCAGCCATAATACAATAAAAAAAATTACAATTATTAATATTATAGTCACAATTAACCAAAACAGATTTGACCTTAACACATACAGCTATTCATTTCAACATAGATAATTAATTATAGAGAAGATATTATTTTTTATAAAAAAAAAGAGAAAGCATGAGATCTATCCATACATCTAAGAGAACCCACCAAGTAGGTTATAAATATTTTTAGAAACTAAACTTAAACGACCTTATTCTTAGAATCAGTTTTTTAATCTGTTAACGAAACTTTTATGTTTAGTATGTGCGTTATTTTATTATAAAAAGAATATCAAAAAATATTATTTATGTAATTGAAAATTAGCTGTACTATTTTGTTTACAATAGAAAAAAATTAAATGACTTACTGAAACTTATATTTGAGAAAAAAAAAACAGTATTAAAAAACAATAAAGAAGGCACAATTAATTATTAATTAAACCTTAATAGTAATTAAATTATAATAATAGATTTTATCTTAGCGTTTACAAAAATCAATTTACATGTAAAGCGGTGTCACAAGAAAATCGACTAAATACAATAAAAAAAAAAACAATTTTTTGACAAAAAACCTATTTTTTTAGAAAAGACCAAATTTAAAACACCCTGTATCTTTAATTAATTTGTAATGGACATATTAGTATGAAAAATATTACTTTTTTACACCTTTACATTTAATTAATTAATAATTAACATAAATATTACATATAACTTACTAAATGGGTTACTATGACTTTAAATTCATATTTTAAATAAATTATACACTATTTTTATTTATTTATTATCTGTGGGTATACTTTTTTCTATTTTAAAAAATACTTATATATCCACAATATTACTTACATATAGCTTATTTATATAATTTTTTTAAACAATATCACATTGTTGGGATAAATGGAAGATTTATTAACAAAAATGTATTACGGTATTTAAAATCCAAGAAAAAACCTTAAACTACGACGGGATACAGATACGGGACTACAGATAAAAAAATATATTTTTGTGCACAGATTAAATAAGTATGCCATTTAAAAATATCTTTTATCTGTATGTTTTTGTACTCTATTTTTTAAATACCGCAATTTAGTTATTTAATAGTAATCATTTAAATAATATTTTTATACAGTAAATTCGTAGAAAGCACTTTTACATCACATTTATTAACATCGAAGGCACTTTTGTAATCATAGTCATAAATATAGTCCTGTTGAAATTAAAAAGGCTAAAAAAAATACACACACTTTATGTTATATGGTAAAATAAAGTATAATAGTAATTATATTTAAACATGTGAAAATTCAATTAATTAATTTTCTTAGTGTTTATCTTTATATTTATTTGTGTGAGTAATATTTTATTTCAATTTCAGGCCTATTTGTTTTAATATTTAGAAAAAATATAAATGGATAAAGTATATTGTAAATGTAATTAAATAAGTTATTAAAATAAATTTATATAACATATTAGTTAGTGTATTTTATTTCAACCTAATTTTGAAGCAAAGGTGGTCAAATGTATAGCCCGAAGCGGCATTATCCATTTATAATAAAAAAAAATCTACAGACAAAAATAACTTATAATTTTGTACCATAGATTTGTATATGTCAAATCCGAGTTGAAAAAATTAGAAATTTATTTAAACAACGATTCAACTTTATTTTTAAATAATCGATTTTTTTGCAATATATTGGTATGATTTTTTTATGTACCAAAAGAAAAGTTACATAAAACTGAAAACAATAATTCAATATTAGAAAAAAGTTAATTTAAAATATACACATTCATTCTATTTTTATGTAATCTGTCGAAAAATTATAGACTTTTAATATTTTGTTTGACAAATTAAAAAAAGTGCAATTAGTTTCTTTATATTGGAACATGGCGCCATGTTTTGTTTTATCACATAATATTGTAATTGAGATGTTATGAGACATTATCGTATTATTAACAAAATAAGAAAACAAAATGTAAGTACAAATCATTAATGGATTATATAAATATAAAAAAAGGTTGTCTTTACTATTTATAAGTGATACAACAATATACATTTAAACCATTGTTACAAAATATTTTAAGCAAAAATGATTTTAGTTATTGGATGATTTATAAATCCAAAAACTAAAATATTATTTATCATATTTTCTATCAGAAAACAATATGGCGTCATTACACTAGTAGCATTAAAAATATCCTCCTAACATCTCAATTCATATAAAATAACCGCCCAATACGCCAAAATCATGAATTTGCCATATAGAAATATATGAAAAGGGCACATATTTACATTTTTTCCGCCTGTCCGCGTGTATTCTGATAAATGACGTGTCTGAATTCAATAAGTCCCCTGTGTTACTTTTGATACATAGATAGAAATATATATTTACATTTTTTTCCGTCTGTCGGTGCGTATTCTGATGGGGGACGTGACACTGTTCAATATATCCACTATGTTACTGTCGACGCGGGGTGTTTGCAATCTTTTAGCGGAGCGCGTTCTGTATTTGGCCGATTCTTGATTCACTAGAGTGGGTGTTAGAGATTTTATGCATCTGTAATAAAAAAAATATTAAAGTATTTTATTTATTATTTAGGTAACAAACTGAATAATTGAATCAAGAAAAACATCATCAATCATTAAAATTATATAAATAAATATCTATCTAGTAAAGCTCACCGAATGATAACTTATATAGCGGTTTTAGTAGTTTTCTCGGTAACTAGCTAGCTATACAACTAAATAAGTCACTAAGTAACTAACTATAAAAACCTACCTAGCTGCGACCTGCAGTTTTCTCGCCAACAATTCGTTCTTCAACTTGGCCGCTGCTAATTCTCTTCTTAATTGAGCTTTACTTTTGTTACCGGATGGATGTAATAGAGGGTGTCGTCGTAGACTGTGGGCCGATGGCCGCTGGTTCGGATCCGGGTCGACCATTTTCTGGGGGAAAATTTTTTATTGTGTTGTTTATAACAAAAAAGCTGTGGCATGGACTTTGTGACGTAACTTATTTATTTATGAACTGATAGAGAAAAAACTAAAGCAAACTAAATGTTAAGTAAAACTTATTAAAATACAATTATGAAAGCCTGACTGCCTACTTATCTGTGCGTTTGTGCATGTTTAGAAACGGCATAACCGATTTAAATGCAGCTTTCATTATTGTATTTTGGCAAACATTTCTTAACATTAAGTGTTAGTTTCATTTAAAATAACAATAAAATGTATATAAATACCTTAAGCAATTGATTAAATTCCCGTGACAAGTTTGGTAAATCAGGTAGTTTGCCGTCCCTTAAGTCATGCCACATCTGACCGTTTTTCGGTAAGGGACCACCACCGCCCGCTTCGAATAATGTTAAACCTAAAATATAAGAAAAAAAAAAGTAAATAAAAGGTTTTTTAGCTTCACGCTGTACCCCGCACATAGTAGGGTAGACAAAGGAGACCTGGGGACCTAGTGTTAAGACACTGCGTTTCGGTGACGGAGCCGCAATTTGTCTTGGAACCAGAATGAGCGAGTGGAAAGCAAATCCACGACTATGGCGGTTATTGTCAAATATTGTGTAACATTAACCGAACAGAAAATTAAAAATAATAAATACATCTTCAAATTTGTCATTACAAAAAAAAATACTACAAAAAAGAATATCAAAAGAAAAAATCCAAAAACAAATCCATACCAAATGCAAACACATCAGCTTTGGTCAGGTGACTGAAGTCCTCCTGCAGCACCTCCTTCGGCAGGTACCTGCAGTCGCCCTCTTCGACAAGCGGTGACGATATGCATGTTACGTGGCCGAGGTCACCTGGGAGAAATAAAATTATAATAATAAATAATATATTTATATTGCATTCATATAATATTTATTCATTGATTGAAACGCGACGGTTGTGGATTTAATAATAATGTTCATACATTTGTGTGACAAAATAACTATACTAATGTAAAAAAAAATACTTTGAAGTCACTGGTATAAAAGCACTAAGGAAAGCTAAGTCAAATTCTCACTCACTCAATACACTATATCTACAATTATTACACAGTTGTCAACAGAATAATATAACACTATACTTTTCGCAACCCCAAAAAAAGAACAACTTTTATATTTAACCCAAAAAAAAAGAAAAGATGAAATGACCTACCAATCTTATACATATGTTGCACAGTGGCCGGCATGTCGTCGTCGTCGTCGTAGCCGTCGTCCGAGTCGGTGTGCGCGGGTTCGTCCCCGTGACATATAAATATGTTGCCGGGTTTCAGGTCCATGTGGACCAAGTGTTGCAAGTGGATGTAGCTGTGTGGGAAATTAAGAGATTTATTTATGTAAGCTAATGATTAAAGGGAAAATGGTCGATAATTTATAAAACATGCGTGTTGAGTGGCGGAATTCAACGCCACGCTTTGCCTTGTTACTAGGACTAGAAATAATTAAGTCCCTCAAGTGGGAATCAAATCAGACCCAACGATATTAATATAGCCTCTAACTGTAAACATATTGGTTGTAGGTCTGATGCATTTAACATGCAATATCTCTATGGACTGGTGGTGGTTGGTTTTTTTTTTTTTTTTTTTTTCCGTTTCCGGTGCTTCTACACACAACACGCTAAGTCGGGTCGCTCCCTGTATTTATTAAAAAAGTGATACTATATTTAAAATTAACGTGTTTGAACCACAAATTTCACAATAACTAAGAAGTAACAACACGTAACGCAAGTAATTAACAAGAATATACTTCTAATTACTGAATTTTGAAGTAAGTGCAAGATTTGATTACTCGTTATTATATGCAAATTCGCTAAGTCACAACTTCATTTGCAAATTGTAAACAAGCACGAAGTTAGTACTGTCAACTTCACAACTCAAAGCTACCAACCTAACAAAAAAAACGTTTCGTTCCACGCTACGAATTTGCAACAATGAATACACCACAGAATATATTAAGTTCAGATATGTCAACTCTGCTTAACATGATGAAAAAAGAATTTGAAAAACAAACTATTGCAATTACCAACTCTGTATCTGAAAAAGTTATGCTAATGATTGATGAAAAGATTAAACCGTTAAAAGAAGAAAACGAATATCTTAAATTGGAAATACAAACACTAAATAAAAAAATTATTAGCTTGGAAAATATGAACAGAAAGAATAATATTATATTCCATGGAATAAAAGAAACTGAAAATAGTCACAATGATCTTTGCAACATGATATCGGAAATATTTTCGAAACTAATTATACAAATAGAATCATATGATATTAATAAAATTCATAGAATCGGAAGAACAAATACAGATAAGATACGACCAATTCTAATCTCACTTACTACGCTCAATAAAAAAATCGAAATTCTAAAATGCAGAAATAAAATGCCACCAAATACTTATATGACCGAAGATTTATCGAAAGAGACTTTAATGATACGCAAGGAATTACAACAACAAGTTAATAAAGAAAAGGAGAAGGGTAATGAAGCTTATATAAAAAACAATAAGCTTATAGTAAAACAGAAAGATAAAAGAAAGCGAGACAATTCAGTATCTCCACTTCAGTCTTTGCATCAAGGGCCTGCAAAACCAATCTTAGCTCCAGCAAAACTACAAAAAACAGATCCGTTTGCGTATATGAGGGGCAGATCACACTCTCTGAGTGAGAAAACAACATCTAAGGCATAGGAATTATTGGACATCGGTAAACGAGGAAAATCTCAACTAGAACAATCAAAACAAATAAAAACCTTACAAATCCCCAATCCGGCTGGTCACCGTGGGGTTATTGACCACAACCCCCCAGAATCAAAATGTAAAAAACAACCTATATATATCTCAACCTTAAATACTAGATCTTTAAAATCATCTGAATCATTACACGAATTAGAACAAGCTCTCCAAATTCTAAAATGGGACATAGTGGGCTTATGCGAAATAAGACGTTCAGGAGAAAAGATAGAAGACCACGGCGATTACCTACTCTGCTATAAGAACGAAATTCCTGGCCAATATGGAGTTGGATTCATAGTGAAGGCGCATCTCAAACCAAAGATAGAGGAGTTCATTGGAGTATCGGATAGGATAGCTGTTTTAAATATTGCCCTACCAGGCTACAAGCAACCAATATCGCTAATTCAGGTCTATGCACCCACTGAAGTATCCAATATAGAAACAAAAGATAGCTTCTACAATGAACTGAAGGTTACATTAGATTGCTCACATACCACAAAAATAATATTAGGTGATTTCAATAGCCAGATAGGAAAAATAGCAAACTTCAAAAGTAAATATATAGGTCCATATACTACTGGAAAACGTAACCAGAATGGTCAAAGGCTTGTCGACTTTGTACACGAACAGAATTTGTATATTATGAATAGCTTCTACAATAAAAAAACACACAAGAAGTGGACTTGGATTTCTCCAAATGGTAAAGTGAAAAATGAAATAGATCTAATAATTACAAATAAACCAAATATGTTTATGGATGTAAGTGTAATTAAACAATTAAATTTTAACACTGATCACCGCATGGTCCGTGCGAAAATCTTTGGAATTTCGCCTAAAACTTCTAGGAAAAACTTGGGAAGCGCAAAAAAACAAATACATCTTCCACTACCGGACGAAACTTTGACATTTATTAAAACCTCAATAGGCAAGTTAAAAGAAATAGAAACTATACAAAGTAAATACGATTATTTAGAAAAGCAACTTCAAGAAGCGGAAAGATTGATGTCATCAATAAAAAGAAGTTCGGACAGGGTAGGTGAAAATGCAAGAAAATTAATATTAGAACGTCAAGGATTACTGCAACAGAAACCTAGAAATAGAAATAAAATAGCAAAAATCAGTAAAGATATCAAAGAAAGTATTCGAAAACATAAACAAAAGACGAGAACAGCAAGAATAATATCACATATGAAGGCTACAGGAGGATTAAAAAAAGCTTTGAAAGAACTTCAAGAATCAACAGATTGGATTCCGAAACTGCTAGACAAAAGAAAGAAAAACAAATCAAAAAGAACAGACATCTCAGACATAGCGACAAATTTCTATAAAAAACTATACAACAAAGAAAACGAAGACACATTTGTATTCAATCTAGAAGACAATCTTTATGAAGAGGATGTTCCACCTATTTTAAATAATGAAATAAGCAAAGCTTTACAATCACAAAAAAGTGGGAAAACTCCTGGTGAAGATGGAATATCCAACGAACTCTTGAAAGGCATATCGGATATTATACTTGGCGCTTTAAACTGCTTATTTAATGAAATAATTGTTACAGAAAGAATACCTTATCAGTGGTTATCATCAACAATTATTCTTTTACATAAAAAAGGGAGTAGAGAGGATATAAATAATTATAGACCAATAAGCATGATGTCAAGTTTATACAAAATCTTCTCTAAGATAATTCTAGCACGGATAACAAACGTCCTTGACGAAAATCAACCAAAGGAGCAAGCGGGATTCCGTAGTGGATTTTCGACAATCGACCACATACATACTGTAAAGCAAATAATTGAAAAATATAGTGAATACCAAAAGTCATACTATATAGCATTCGTAGACTATAATAAGGCATTCGATTCTCTGAAACACTCGAGTATCTGGAGCGCATTGCTGAACCAAGGTGTACACAAAAAATATATACGATTGATTAAAAATATTTACAGCAATATGACGGCTAGAGTAAAAACAGAAAGATTAGGTCACAAGTTTGATATAAGGAATGGGGTGAGACAAGGCGATCCATTATCTCCCAAACTCTTTTCGGCTACATTAGAATTAGTATTTAGAAATCTCGACTGGAGTAGCTACGGAATCTACATAAATGGAGCAATATTAAATCATCTAAGATTTGCCGATGACCTGGTATTAATCACCGACAATCCGGACCAGCTACAAGTAATGCTGAATGAGTTAATCAAAGAAAGCAATGCAGTAGGGCTTCAAATGAACACGACAAAAACAAAATTAATGACTAATAGTAAAAAAATATCCATTGTTGTAAACAATTACACCATAGCCTATGTCGAGGAATACACGTATCTCGGCCAAATTATTTCACCAAAAGCAATGATCGACAAGGAAATTACAAACCGAATACACTCTTCATGGAAAAGGTACTGGTCCTTAAAAGAAATTTTTAAAAATTCATATATACCAATAGAAGTTAAAAGACAAGCATACAATTCTTGCATACTCCCTATCATGACGTATGGGTGCCAAACATGGGCCCTTACTAATAAAAATATTCTAAAATTAAAAATATGTCAACATAACATGGAAAGAAGTATACTGTATATAAGGAAAAAAGATAAATTAACATTAAAATCCATAAGGAATAAAACTAATATAATAGACGTAACATACACAGTAAAAAAATTAAAATGGAAGTGGGCAGGGCATATTATTCGGAGTGGGGTCGAGAAATGGGCTAAAGATGTCACAGAGTGGTACCCAAGGGAATCAAAACGGAAAAGAGGACGACCACTACGAAGATGGGAAGACGATATAAAAGCATTAGCGGGAGCAACATGGACGAGGAAAGCACACGATCGTCAAGTGTGGAAGGATCTGGGGGAGGCCTATGCTGAAAAGCAAAACAAACAATTTACCGATGTCTAGATTTTAAGTACTTTATTATATATTGTAAATATTTAAGTTTGTTAATAAAGGCTATTTCTATTCTATTCTATTCTATTCTATCTCTATGGACAGTGTGTGAAAATTGTCTTAACACTAGGTTCCCTCTGCCCCGCTTTATACGGGATGCAGCGTGAAAAACTAAATAAACAAATAAATATATACATATTTTAATAAATAAATAAATTGTTTATTCAACAAATTTCATACAGAATCCACAAGTGATTAAATACTCACGCAAGTCCATTAGCAACGTGAGACAACAGCAATAATAATTCATTTTCCGGTAGGGGGCCATTTTCCAAAACCTGTTGTAGGGAACCACCGTCGCAGTATTCGTTTTGTATTATCATATGATCGTCTTCCGCCCACGCTGAGTAATATCTATGATTAAAAGAAGGTACACATTTCATTAGATAAGATTGCTAAAAGGAAAAACATATACAAATTTTACTCATCATAGTGGAATTTTAGCATTTTTAAAGTGTTATTCCATACTTAAGAAAGAAATGTACTTATTAAGAAAACGTCTATAAAACGTATAAAACACCCACTATATTTCTTAATAAGTATCATAGTGGAATGTCACCAAATATTATTAAATATTATTGCAAAATATTCTATTCCTCCGCTAACACAAAAAAAGGGAACCCGGGAACCTACCTAACCAAGTGCGCATGTTTCCCGAGCGCCGCGTGCGCGTACACCTCGTTGAGGGCGGCGCGCTCGGCCGCCGACCCCGCCACGGGGCGCAGGGACCGCTTTAACGCGTATACACACCTATAAATTATATATAATGTAAAAATAAATTTTTAAAATATATAATAATAATTTAACAAAAATAAAATTAAAAAACAACTAATTACAAATGAATGTCGTACGCTTTTATTTTTAGCTTCATGCTCTATCCCGTTTATAGCAGTCTAGGCAGAGAGAACCTGGTAACCTAGTGTTAAGATCCTTCGCCCCCATTAAGATACTTCTGGTTTCTATTTCTCGTTGAATTCTGGAGGCATTGCATGGTGAGAGTTGAACTTAACACTGCGATTTGCTACCAGAGCAGTGAAATAAAAATATTAAAAATTTCATATCCTCAAGTAGAAATCGAACCCACAACTTGTCTCGTATGTACTGCACAAAATACTAAACTCTTTTTAGGAATCACATAGAAATTACATAATAGAAGCCGTTGCCTTACAGAGGCGATTGTAAACGTGACGCTTGCCCAACCCTGCTATATACGGGAGACAGAATGAATGAAGAAAATGTAACTACATGAAACAATTTTTATTTAGCTTTATAGATACATATGTTTAATTCATATTTGTAAAATTAAAAACAATAATAATACAACTCACCCGTCCAACCGATTCCTACATCTTGTCACTCGACCGAACTGACCTCTGCCTATGACGCCTAGCTCTAAAAATTCCACGTTATATCTAGATATGTTGGATTCCTGGGAAAAAAAAAATCTTTCTATAATATACTTTAAATATACCATATTATACTTAATTATTTAAAAAAACGCAAATTCAGGATAGCGGGATAGGCCACGACACAAGGGAGTGTGTTAACACTGTTCCAGTGTTAAAATGTCTTAACAGTGCCTGTCCTTCACACACCATTATCATTTTCCGTGTTAAAGGACGGAATTCAACGAAACTAAAAATTTTAATCATAAAAAAAAAACAAAATCGAATCCGCTACCATTGCGAAACAAAATACTTACTCGTAATCGTTTTGCTGGCTGTTCCGGTGTGGCGTCGGCTGTAGGTGTTTTAGATAGCGTACGCTTCTTCTTATTTAACGCTCGTCCTATGAAGAATAAAACATATTGTGATTAAAAAATCTACATTTATCTAAATGAAATAATTGAGACGTAATGAGTAGTAAATTTATACAAAATGCAGCAAAAGTAAAACGCTCGTATCTTCTGATTGTCTTGATTTAGAATGGACCGATATTAATTTCAACTTGATACCTCCATATAATTTTGAAATAAATGGCCTTGACAGACAAACAGCCAAACAATAGTGTTCCTATCATAGGAGCTTCATATTTATTCTTTTTCAGTACTGAACCCTAAAAACAACTAGTAAGACAAAAAGACCCTTACCATCAGGTGTAAAAGGATTGATATTCGCCAAAGGTTTTTTTAGCCTGGAATCATCCAGATCATCTGGAAGCAGACTTCCTAGCGCTGAATCCTCATCAGATGGTGGATGGAGGTGATGGCTTGAGCCTGATGGCATGCCTGGGAAAGGAAAAAAAAGCTTCGTTAAAAAAATATTTACAAGACATACACGCGGCGTTGGGTTCCGCCAATTAACACGATTGATATTAAAATTAGGAGAATACAAACGGAAAGTGGACACCGGGACGGGAACAGGACGTCTGGTCATGTTACTTAACATATGTCACTAAATAATAATGATTACCACTCACGACAAACTATTCAATAAAGAATATTTAGATTTCATTTTAAAAATAGTCTACACTGAGTAATAATATCTCACTCTCAGTCCAAATACAAGGTACAAATTAAATAAGGTTTAAAAAATATCCAATCTTATTATACTAATATTATAAAAAAAGCTTTTAATATGAAAGTTTGTGAGAATGAATGTTTGTTTCACTTTCACGCAAAAACTACTGAACGGATCTAGACGAAACTTAACAGTAATATATATTAGAATCACACATAGGTTACAATTATATTCATTTATAAATATTTTGTATAATTTGGCTATAATATAATTAGTTTAAGCGGGCGAAGCCGCGGACGGGAAAATCTTACCAGTCGGCGCACTAAGTTTAGTAGGAAACAATCTCGATCTAATCGCATGAGACGGCGTTGAGCACTTCTCAAGTAGCGTCTTAGGTGTGTGTGGACTGTCGAATAATCTGCGAAAAGTAATATAAATAATTATTATAGAGAATTGACTGACTGACTATTATAGAGGTTCGATTATCACTCGGAGGAAATATTTTCATATATCCTATCAGTGGATAAATGTGGCACTGGGTTCCACATCCTGGTGAACCGTCATTAAATTCGTTCTGCTTATAGCGCGCAAAATACGTTTAAAGAGTAGTAAACTAAAAAAAAAATACATTTGAATAACCACCTTTACACTTTACACAAAACAACTTTAGCTAGGGAAGTGAAAAAAAAACACAATATGTCACCTTAAACCATAAAATTACACAGACTATACAAAATTTAATAATAATACCTATAGAAGAAAAAAAATGTAATATTCTTAAGACGCTATTGTCAGTGTCCCCTCACTTGCACGCACACTTGCAAAACACTTGTAAGCGTATACAAAATACAAACCCACACATATAAACACACCTGCAGTACAAAAATACACTATATTTCATAGAAATAATATGAAATCTTAAAAATTTTAACGGATTTTTCGGTTTTACTTATTTTTTTAGTATCTCATTTCATCTTTCTGTATTCCATATATAGCAGGGTATATATATAGAGACCTAGTGTCCATATAATCCTTTCTGACATGTTCTTAGAAACCGTATTAAACTTGAATGTTGTAGGATTCGAACCCGCGCCTGTTGGAAGCCGTCCAAGAGGAAGTTTAAAATTTTCTTTTCTTTATCGTGGGATAGCACTTGCACAAAAACGTTAAAAACACTGAACCCTCTTAATATTAAAATCATTTCCCCGATTAGAAATCGAACCCCCCCCCCCCCCCCATATATATCACGATTACAGTCATACACAGATCTACTGCACCATTCCATATTCCACGTTCATATAAAATAACACCAATAACCAAATATAAAAGGCAAGAAGTCTTAAGAAATTCACTCGAACTTCTTTTCATTTGAAACACCTGACAATATAATAAAGGAATATATGAAAATGAACTTCAATAAAAAGAAATAAGGTCCATTTTTGTATTATCAATACATTTTTTGGGGTTATGTTACGTAATAAAAATTCTCATGGTAATAATCGCGAACTTACTATAAATAGATTTTATTTATTTTGTATTCCAAACGTCGATTTGAACGTTATTTTAATATTTTTAATATCAAGATAGGTTATTCAATTATGTGACTATAAACGAGATGGCCGTAGTTTCGCTTCTCATTCGGGGGAATGAAATATTTTAATTTTCCCGCTCTTGTACACAAAGCGCGACGTTGAGTTTCGCCACTATGTACGCAATGAAATCCCGGAAGTTGGAATTAAAGCTTAAAACTTATGACAAACTATCAGTTACAAAATACCGAAACAGAGTCACCTGCAAGTCCTGCAACTGCATTTCTAAGGTGTTGCATTAAATAGTTATTTCTGACAGTACCATATCCTGACCATTTTAAATTTAAAATTACATTAACCATATACCAATTACGAGGTACTTTAGGATGCTCATTTAAGAATGTATATTTGGACTGAAGCGCTCATTTATACACCACTCTCATGTTTGAGATCAATCTAGAGATGACGTTTTCATTCATAAATTACAATCTATGAATGGAAACGGTATCTCAAGTCGATCTCAGAATTGAGAGCGGTTTATAAATACCACGAGTGGCGGAACTCAACGTCGCGCCTTGTCTTAACAAAGCGAAGAAAATAACATAACTATTATGTATTAACAAATATTTCAAACAGTATTACGATTCAAATGTGTTCACGTTTTATTGTGCCATATGTAAAAAGAAAGTTAGAAAGCGACTTAAAATAGAATGATTCGTGCTTTCTGTGATAAGGTTTTTACTTTAAGCATAAATTAAAAACTATTTTAATGAATCAATTATCACACATTTCTTTGTTCGTTGCGTCACGAGGGCCTCCCAATATAAGTTTACGTGAGTGAGAAAAAAATTTACACACACATTACGTAAAAAACGGTCACGTCTATTAAAAACACAAAAATCCAAACACAATAGACGATATTTTAAAAATCATAAGCTTCCAAAACAAAAAAAGAAAACACTAAAACCTTAGGCACAACGCGCATATTCCTTTGACAGATTTACTTTTTCTCGAATGTCAAGGTGCGCTTTTTTTTTAAATGCGTAGGAGTTTTTGCGGGCGTCAGCTGTTCAATCATAATACATACATATGTTTTGTTATTTCACCTTCTAACTGTTATTTAACTGATTTCAACCGAAATTTTTGCTCGAAAACGTGTTTTTAAACGTAAATAAAGGGATATTGCAAAAGTTTTGTTAATATTCTTTAGCGTTGATGCTGTTTCCCACATATAGGAGGGGGAAGAAGGCAGCGGGTACCTAGTCCTAAGACACTTCGTTTTCTTCCTTCGGTCTAATTTTCGAGACATGTATTGTGTGCTGAGCGGCGAAACTAGAAGCTGCACTTTGTTTATTAAGAGAGTGGTTAAATGAAAATGATTCATGGCCCCCGAATCGGAATCGAATCCAAGAACATCGCGTTTACAGTCGGATATTGCTGCTGCGCCACGACGACTCAATTTTTTACGAAAATAAAGCTTTAGATTTAGTTAAATTTTACTTTTAATTATCTATAGACATTTTGATATATTTAGTGAGAATAAATATACCACAACTTCCATATGTTATGTATGATATTTGTCCATGTTCTTAAAATAGATTGCATTGCATACTTCAATAATATTGAATGGAATAGAATAGAAGAAACTTTAGTTCTGATTGACTGTGGTGCCTGGGGCTCAGAACAGACCCTGGGTATTGCAACACATATCACAAATGTAGGCTTAACAGCCTCTTTAAAATATGGTACAATGCTGACTCTATATATATACATAATACTGTCTGTTTAGATGTATCAAAATCTTAATTTACAAATTATGTAAATGATGTAAAAAATTTTACAAAAAAAAATACGAAATAAATGTAACTCGTAACAATTTAAGATCACTGACATTTTGATATTTAAAAAAAATTGATAAAAACATTGAATAATCAATAAAGTAATTAATTTTATGTAATCTATAGATGCAAGCAAGGGCAATGTTACATGAAGGAATTTTATCTTTTAACCAATTTCAAGGTTAAAGTTCAATAGTTCACTTAATTTTGTAATACAGTTTGACTATTATCTAATATTATATTTATTTTAGCTACACAATGAACACATGCTCCTGTATCCCACTCTGTTTCTCATAAGTGCCCCACTTTCTACCGCACTTTTGAGGAATTGCATGTTGAGTGGCAGAACTTAGCTCCAAAAAGAAATTCTAATATTATATATTCAACATTTTTATTGTTCTTATTCAATATAATTCAATATTATCATATTCAATATAATTAGAAATTCTTTAGAATGTATATTGTAACAATATATTCTACTTATAACTTTTTTGAATTACAAAAAATTTGTAGCATTAGATTAATTTGTTGTTAATATATGTTTTTTATTCATAGTACTTAGTGTTATGACACTATGTTCTCCACTACCTGCCCAAATTTGAGACATTACCTATTGAGTGACAGAGCTCACCTCTCAATGAAACCATGTATTCACTCTTATAATTCTATAATTTTAAGACTAGCATCATATAATAACATATTTTTTCCCCTAAAATTCTGCATATCCATTTAGTTTGACCTACTTAAATAGTTTTCAAAACAGGTTTTTCAAGTCAACAATACATTTGAAGACATGTTAAAATCATGTTAAGACATGTTTCAGAAGAAAAAGTGGATGTTTTGACACACTTTTATTAGCCATAGCTGTCTTTAATGATTGAGAATAAGCAGTATTGTGTTACACTATATCTAAACAAAAACTCTTTATTGGGGCTATCCAGTCAAAATATTGATTTTAGATTCACACCATATCCCGCAGATAGTAGGATAGACATCGGGGATCTAGTGTTCAGACATATTGAATAGAGAAACTAAATGTTGAACTTTATTTTAGTTATTATATTAATAAGGATTGGAGAAAGGGGTATAAGATATAAAAGCAGATAACTTACTTTTAGTAAATGTGAACAAATTTATATGGCTAAGTTAAATGTTTATGAAATTAAATATTATTCATAGAAATTAAAATAACATAAAAAATATTAAAATAGCATTTTGCATTATTCAATTTGGACAACACATTAATTTTATTAAAACAGTTTGATATATAAAATTACATGTTTTTAAGTAACTTTCTAAAATATCAGTAGAGAAGCTCATACAATAAGTAATGATGATATGCTTCAATAAGAAATGTAACTATTGCATAGATGAAATATTGAGTGTAAATTTATTGTTTGAGAAATTATGTTAACGTTTTACTACAGGTGTACTATGCATTTTTATAAATCAATCCAGTTTCTGCATCAATAATTATAAGATGCTCCATTCATGCATCTTACATATATGAATGAAAAAAAAAAAAACAATAAACAATAACAAATACAAATACAAAAATGTAACTACAACAATTTAAAATCTAAAACATTTAAGCCAATCAATAACACATAACGTGGTATTAATGCCATCAATTATACATAGCTAGAATTTCACTTACTTGAGAGCCCTAACTCTTTTGTAAGGAGGGCTAAGTGAGGCCGGTGGTGTAGAAGCATCACGAAGACACTCATCGTCGACAAAAGCGCTAAAATCTAGCTTCCTGGGCACGATCAAGGTTGGTATAGGACTTAGATTATCAGAAAATATATTATATGAGTCTGACATTTCGCTTGATGTCTCCACTGACAATTCGGTTGAATCGTGAGTTTTGAAGCCGTTCTTCATCCTGTACCACTCACTCATGTTTGTTTTATTTAAATACCACTTTAATTAGTTGAAATAATGTTAATTTTATGTTTTTTGCCAGTTGAGCACTAATCACTTGGCCAATGTCACGTTGTATAGACACATAAAAGAGGCTAAACGATGAAAAAGAAATAATATTACACTATAGTACATTGCATGTTAAGAAGATATACGATTAAAATACTGAGTACACTTGTTTTTTTAATTAATTTCGCTTGAAATAATCTAAACTTTCACATATAACGATATGGCGTATGACGCATAGCACCTGCTTAATTGATTGACCAATCACAACGAAGTATTTGACCGGTGAGATGAATGCTGCCCTGTGATTGGCTGACGTTTGTTTTTTTAAATAACGAAATGGCTTTTGAGAGTTATAGATGCGTTCGGTTTTAGATTTTGAGATTGAAAATTATATATGTAATATTTTTTGCGATTATTTTAATTACTTATAGATACGTTCTATTATTGTTTTTTTTTAATTTAAATTTTAATGTAAAAAAATATTATTTATTATTATAAATGTTTAAAAGATTTATTGTTAAGTAATGCTTAATAAAATTTAATTTATAAAAATGTACATATATTTTCTTTGTTAGTTTCGAAATTTGAAAAGATTGTATATTTTGGGTTTTGACTTTGGGCTTTCAGTATTTTTATGTATTTAGTTCAAAATAAACATAATATGATTCGTATTTTTTATTGTAAATAGCTTTATTTATTTCAATTTTTTTACAATACGTATTCGTATTTTTTTATTATTTTCCATATTATATTACAACTACTATTAAGCTTCCATGATATCAGTGTTTCATAAAACTTATGGTAAAACTTAAATAAATTACTAAAAAATAATCTAACTGCTACGTTGCTTATTCTAACTAAGGTTATTTATTACGCATTTCTTTTAATAACTTACGGAAAATTCATAGAATTATGAAAATATTGTTTTAATTATTAAAGTACATGATTTTAATACAGTTAAATTACAAAAAACATCGAGCGCCACCTAGTAGCCGTTTTTTGTTATGTGACATTTTAACAACTATTCGTTGCCAGGTGACACTATATTATTCAGTGACATGCTATCCGCCAATAGATGGCGCTAGTAGTTTTTCAGCAACGTATATTTCTTTTTCATCCCCATCATGTATCCGGTATATAGCAGGGTAGGCAAAGAGCGCATAGTGTCAAAACATTAAATCCGCTTTTTTATCAGTTTATGTCGTGTATTTGTGTTTTAGCATTGTATTTTATTCAGTTTTTTTTTTAATTTAGGGTCGACGTGGGGCTGTGGAGTATGGTTTTAGTTTCCATCCCATAGAGAAACAAATTTAGAACATCCAGAGCAAGCTAAGCCGGTTGGGTATCCCGTACTGCTCGTTGTCTAGAGCTTGGGCACGATGGAGCTTTCATAAGGGTTCCATAATAATAATTTTTTAAATGATTTGATTAGTTATTTCAACAAATTAAGTTTAATTATTTATTTTAGTTTCATTGTATCCCTCCCGCACGTAGTAAGCTAGACAGGAAACTAAACCAAAACGTTTAAAGGTTCTGATTAGATTTAATTAATAAATAAATGTGTTTATTTTTTATTGCTTTTTTACTATAATATCGCCGTAATACCGAATAATTGTTCTATTCCACATAAAAAAAATAAAATATATGAAATAAACCAAATTATAGAAGATAGGATAACATATTCTATTAAGGCGAAGGTTGGATAAAAAAAAATACTTTCACACAGTATCCCGCACACAGTATCTCCAGGGTAGGCAAAGAGGTTACGTGAGGCTAAGATATTTACTTACCCAATTTTCGGGATATTGCGTGCAACTCAACGTTACGCTTTATCATGTTACCAGAGCGAGAGAATGAAACTAATTGATCCCTCCCGGGTGACAAGGCAGGCCTAAAATAAAAATTACTAAATAAATATAAATCAAAATGCGCAGTGAGACAACCTGTGATTGTATTCGCGACGGTTGTGTGTTCGAGGCCCACTCGGGGGAATGACTATATTTTATTCAATACATCCAAATTAATATATAGTGCGTGTAGGCCGGAATATATTCACACTAGGTTCCCTCTGCCTACTAAGCGTGTTAAAATAATGAAATCTACGTAAACAAATCAACATTAAGTTTAAAATGGCTGGTTAATTGGCAGCCGTGCGTCTGACCGCGCCTCGGGGCTTCGGGCGACGTCACTCGGTGCTCGGTAATTGTCTGAAACGGATGGAAATGATTCGATGTTTGCTTATATTATGTATGTATTCGGATATAATACTAGCGTCCACAACGCGGCTTCGCCCGCTTCAACTTATTTTTATATTATAGTCAAAATTATACAAAACGTTTACATAAATTTTAGCCTAAGTGTTATTCTGATGTGTAAGCTATATTACTGTAAAGTTTCATCTAAATCCGTTAAGTAATTTTAGTGTTCAAATGGAACAAACTCCTCACAATTTTTTATAATTAGGTATGTTATTAATATTAGTAGGACGTAGCTTCACGTCGGATCCCGCATGTCTGATATATGCGGGCACCAGGGCGAAGAAATGAAAATATAAACGTAAATAAATATTTTTACTTCCTCGAGTGGGGTCGAACCCACAACCGTCGCGTAACAGTCACACCCTAGTGCCCCTGCGCCACAACAGTCTCAAACACAAGTACCTATTATATAAAAGTAAAACTAAATAGGTACTCAATAATCTTTAAGCTCTTATGTGAGAGAAGTCGCAGGTAATAACATGTATAATAATAAAAAACCAGCTTTAAGCAGCATCCCGCATAAAACAGGGTAGGCAGGGGAAGCCTAGTGCTTAGACATTCCGTTCCCCACGCACGTCTCTGAGAGCACTAAGAGAAAAACTCACATCCTCGAGTCGGAATCGAACCTACGACGATCGCGTTTAAAGCTACTGTCCTATTGCGCCACGATGACTTCAAATAAAAAAAAAAACAAATTATAATAAAGTATATTTATTTTTATTTTAACCTTATTTTAACCCTATTTTTATACAACAGAAATACAAATGATTAGATAAGATGATAGAAAAAAAGATGAAAGACTAACTGATGCTGTGAGTGACAGCACAATGGAAGTTATTTGTGCATGTTTGAGGTCATGGCACAGTGCCAGACTGTCCGCGCGACGGTTGTGGGTTTAATCCCATTCAAGGATTAAAATGAAATGTCTCGGTTTTGGAGCTAACGTTGTAGGTATTTTTTATTTATCATTATATCTAATTTAATCTAAATTGGCATAATAAGGTGCTAAAGAAATAAATTAATAATACGCCTTCGTGGCGCAGTAGCACAAGCATATGACTGTACGCGCGACGGTTGTGGGTTCGATTCCCACTCTATGAATTATTTTCATTTCCTCGAGCGGTGGACAAAACTTACGACAATTGAACGCAGTACTTGACACAACAGCTTTCTGGCTTCTCTTCTAAGTGCCTTAATAAAATACCTGTTATTTTTACCCACTTTTAATTCGTTTACTTGTAAACTTGGTACCTAATTGAATTAGACCCACTTAGAATTATATATACTTAGCTTAGGGGACAATACAACAATACATATCATCCAGCAACTCTGATGATGGAGCCAGGATCTAAATATTGGAACTCTTCAATGGTTACTAGTGAGCCATTTAAGTTAAAGCTTAGGATATAATTTATACTCCGAGTATCACTTAGTAAATACATACAACAAAACAAATTTTCAATGTTACGGGAATTTTGCTCCATGAAAAGTGCATTTAACCTCGCTCAGACAAAGAGACGTATAATTAAAATCAGTGTTTTAGCTTCTATTATGTTGGTAAATGCAGCCAAGAATAGATTTTCTCATATATTTTCCATGCACAGACAGCGATCAGATACAATTTTATTATATGTAATAGATAAATAAGTAATTTCAATCTTACAAAAAAACCTGCTTTTAAAAGTATTTATTTACAAGAGTTAGTTTGTTCTAGTATCAATCTTTCAATTGTAATACGACACGAGGTAAAGTGCCGTTGCAAATATTAGGGGTCATTCCTATTGACTGACAAAATCAAAGAGCTATTTGTATTGGTTATATGTGGATTTATAAATACATATTAAATTTGGTTGGGTAAGTCCGTTTTGTGATGGTTGGAAGTTCGATTTCTTTTTCGGGAAGTGTGTAATTTTCAGTTTAACCCCTTTTCAGCCCATATAGTAGGGTAGGTAGAGGGAGCCTAGTGTTGAGACACCGTTCACACTGCTCTATTTTTGAGATGTTGCAAAATCCAACGCCGTGTTTTGTCTTCTTAACAGAGGAGAGAAATGAAAATAATTCATTACCCCGAGCGAGAATCGAACCCACATCCGTGAAGTTTACAGTCAGGCGCTAGCTGATTGTTGCATTTAATTGATTTTATACCTTGAGCTAAACACTTAACTCACGCAATGCCTGCCTATAGTTTTCTTTTTTTAAATATTTTATAAAGAAACCTGTATCCCGCACATAGCAAAGCAAAGGTAACCTAGGTCCTAGTGTTAGGACACTCAATTTTCGAGCCGTGGCGTGTTGAGTGGCGTAACTCAACGGCGCGACAATCACAAATTACAATTCTAAAAAAACTAAATAATATAACTAAAACTACATCAAATAATGTCCAACATAACTATTGATCTCTCCATTCCAAGTAAATAAAAGTCCATTTTATAGTAATACAGTGTATCGTGTTCGTGTTCGTGTGTTAGCAAATTGCTGGAAACGTAATACCTTGCGAATTTGAGAGGAGACAGGGGCGGAATGACGCACTCATGAAATAAAATAGGGTATATATATGAAAATAATGTGATAATAAATATTTATATGCAGATTAATGCTTGCGAGTTTATATCTCAGATAAATCATTTATAAAATACGATAAGTACCTACTATTTGATAATCACCTATTAGCCAGTCGAGTGTCGAGAGTCGAGTAATGGGGAACGAAGTGTTTTAACACTAGGCTCCCTCTGCTTACCCAGCTACAAGCGAGATACAGAATGAAACTGATATAAAATATTATCATATATAGACATTTTTAAATAAAAAAAAACGAAATATTGCATCAAAACGGACAAACTATAAGTAAATCGACAAATAATGGTGCACTCTGCAGTCCGCCTCTGTCGACGTCAAGCGGCGTGTTTACAAGCACTACGCTGTATGTACGATATTGATGGCTCCATGACCACATGTTGTGTGGATGTGGCATGTTTAGTTAAATAGCGTCTGTTTGTGAACGCGACGGTTGTGGATTCAATTCCCACTCAAAGAGATAAACTGTTTTCTTTTAATTTCTTTGGCACTACACTGATAAACGTAGGACTAACGGATACAGCATGAGGTTATAAATAAAATTAAAATACAGGAATTTTACAGCACGAAACTAAGAAATATCGCCAAGACATTCAAATTTATAGATTTAGAATTAAAAACGATGGTACCAAACTAGTGATAAAGTGAAAATCGAATTCACAACCGTCGTATTTACAAACAGACGGTGTGCCGCTGTGCCATTTAACCATTCGTTAAAAAATGAAAAGAAAATCAGTTCTATTCTAGGACATCCAAATTATATAAAGATAATCCCTTCCCACATCCCAGTCACATGTAGTTATGACATAACATTGTGTAGTAACATTCAATTTAATGTATCGAGTTATAAAATACTTACAAATGTATTTTTAGTCTGTTATTTTATTTTTCTTCTGTTATATGAAATATATTTATGTATATAGATAGACGTTTGCCTTTTTGCCTTTTAATTAATACATTAAATGAAATAAGAGAAAATGATTGAATAAACGACCGAATTTAATTATTACTTTATTTTAAAAAAAGTCTAATTACGGAGGATCTGGGTTCGATAAATGTGGTGTCTAAAAACAGAATTGGTTAGTGACAATTGACAAGCTCTTTATTTTTACTTTATCTATTATTAATGCTGTATCCCGCATATAACAGGAGAGACATTGGAAATCTGAGAACCCCGTTAAAACACTCCGTTCCTTATTAAGTAAGAGACTTCCTGCCGAATAGTTAAGGCGAGTGCGTGTTAAGTGGCGGAGCTTCACTCCGCGCTTTACCTTGTTACCAAGCGAAGAAATGAAAATATTTAATATTTCTTTCCCCCGAGTGGCAATCGAACTCACGACCATCGTTTTTATAGTAAGACGCTGCCACTGCACATCTAAAACTAGGTATATTTTCACCTCATATTTATATAATTTTACTAAAAGCTTAAATATAAATGAAAAAATCTTATACAATTTTATATTACACTCAAAATCTTTAAACATATCTATCTAAACAGGTGGTCTATTTTCCTTTTTTCTACACAAAGGTTAAGTAACATTTCTAACTTCACTAAAAAAGTCATGTTCTCACAAACCCTTGCAATTGTAGCAAAATGGCGTTAAAAAAAATATAAAACATTCTTCACGGGATTATCTAGTTCAGCAAAAAGTAGATAAAAGGTATTACTTTACAAGACCTCACGCGAAGATTACTAAATAAATGTTAACTTGATTTTATAATTTGTTATTTAAAAAAAAGAATTCAATTATATATATGAATTATTATTTTATATAAATAAACGAATAGTAAAAAAATAATTGATGAAACTTGACAACAATTCCAACTGAGATTTTGCAATCATATACGATAAATCACATTGAAGTTTAATAAAAAAAATCATTAATTAATGTTGTTTTTTAAAATTTACTTAAAATAAATAGTTTCATTTTTTTTTCACGCATCTACCATATTTTCAAAAGGAAAAAACAAAAACATGGTGGCATTGCAATCTGCCCTCCCTCACTGTCCACAGTCGGTTATATATTATAAGTCTTAGATTTTGTTATAATTATAATTTATTGTAGCTCTACCTAATAAAAACATTATAAAAATATACTAAACATAAACGTAAATACAAAATACAAATTTACAATACAAAATTACAAATATAATAATTACCCACTGTTAGATTTCCAAATTCTCCGCCCAATTGTCAATACATTGAATCTTGCGTTGTTGCGTGGCGGAAGTCAATGCCACCGACAGATAGAAATTAGTTAAGAAATTCTCATAAACATTTAATTACATATCCATTACAAAAACATCTGAACAACCCCATTTAAAACATTTAAATAATAAATAAAACAAAACTAGCAAGAAACGCAACGATAAAACCTAGTTTCAAACACCCAAGCCCCTCACCCTTTGCCATTTTAACAAAAAAAGAACACAACGCGTGAATGCACCCAAAAACAGAACAATGACAATATGGCCGACTAATTTGACAATTGACATTAAAAAACGCGCCATTTCAATTCACAGATAATTTATCGATGTTTTCGTATAATAAAAGTGATACTAATGATGTATTTTTATTTTATAATTTTACGATTTCTTTTATTTATTTATTTTTTTGCTAAAGAAATAAATATAATATGTCGACATTCGAGTTGTTATACGCTACAGTTAGTTTTAAAGCGGTTAATGTTTACAAATCGTTATTGTAGTGTTGTATTGTTGGGAGTTTAGTCATTGTTGGTAACGAACGGTCTTGATTTTGTGTAGATGACAAATTTGTTTTATGTCTTTTATTTTATTCGATAATCACGCCTTTTCTTTTAGTTTCACTTAGATGCGTAGATATTATAATATACATATAGTGATAAGAGTTAAACTTTATTATGTGACAAGACGTTGCGGGTTCGATTCTCATTCAAAGAAATATTTAAAATATTTAAATTATTTCCCAGGTTTTTTGGACAAAGCGCGGAGTTGAGTTCCGCTACTCAACGCGAAATGTTGGGAAGAAACCGAGAAAGTGAGTGTTTTAATACTTAATTCCTTTACTACATTAATTTCTTTGCTAATGCAACCTAATGGTGCGCTCATTTTTTTTTCATAACATTTCATACAGATAAGTAAAATATTAATTAATCATAATAAACCTAACTTTTTTTTTAATGAATTAACTACAGAGTAACAAATTGTATAGACGATTAGAACAGGTTTTATAAATATTCTTCCGCTACATACATTTTGATGCAAATTTATTATTGTCTCTTAGGAACTACTGAACTGAAAGACATTTTTAACCGACTTCATTTTTGAAAAAAAGGTGGTTTTATATTCGTTAAGTATATTTTTTGTGTTGTAGGTATATTACATATGTTAAGGACAGAATTCGGCAGAAACTGGGAACGGTCTTAATGGGAACGGAGTATCTTAACACTATATTCCCAGGTTCTCCCTGCATACCCTGCCGTGAAAAAAGAGAATATTTATCGAGGAAGGCTATAGGTTCTATTCCATCACGTTACTTATTTCGATGTTACCCAGTCGTAAGTGTTATCAGAGTTGCCTACCTTGGGCTAGAATATGTTATATGTTATTCACACTCAGTAGTTATTTTCCATTGGTCGCGGAGCGAGGCCGCAGATAAAAGCTTGTATTAAAAAACGTAATCTAAACCATTCCAATAGGTATAGTAAGCCAAACAAAAATAAAAAACAACAAAACCGTTACAAACACGTCCATCTTCGTCCGTTAAAAAACGATGACTCTATTCCAATTTCGAAAAATTGAAATATTTTTAAATTCGTGAATTTTCCAGAACTTTCCTTTGGCAACGTTCGCGTTCGGTTTTGAAATTTAGAAAACGAAATTCCAAATTTGAAAATTTGAAATGGGCGGGAAAGCTCAATCAAAACGAGAGACTGCTACAGGCAGCTGCCATTTTTGCTTTTTGTTTTTTCCACCTGTACTGTACCTGAACCTACGTTTTGTGTTAGAAATAGAAATTTTAGGTTTAGCTTTTTCTGATAAAAATAAAGAAAAATAATATTGTACGTAACGGTGTGAATATTTATACCCTGTTCCCTATTTTTTTTTGAAACAAGAAATTTCTAGCACCACATATCATAGGCATATAAATAGAGATATTTTTCAGCACGGGCCTAGTGTTTAGTTTTAAAGACTTAATGATGGTGGGTACCAGCCTATTGACTATTCTGAGGTAGACACTACCCTCTCGCCTCCTCCATTCCTACGCCCATAATTTGTTTAAAATAGAAATAGCTTTATCACTCTTATCACAAAACATAGAGACGTGGAAGGCCTGACCTCCAGATGCTTACAGGATTCAATGACAGCATAGTACGAAATTTAAATATAAGTACACTGTGTGTCCTTGGAAAATATCTCTAGATACTCCCATAACTACTATAATTTTATTCACAGTCAATGTTTATTTATAGTTATGGTTCAATATTTAAACTCTAACCCCTTTTTCTATTACTATAGAAAATCCATTAAATAGATAAATAGAAACAAATTCTATAGAAGTGTTAAAATTACAATACATGTACAAATTTACGATACTTTAATAATATTATCTGTGGGGTCGTAACTTACGTTATATTTATTATTTAATATTAGAAATCTATTCACGGACCATTTGCTTATTAATTTATAGACTCAAGTGAAATTTGTGTTAGGGAAAATTTCTTGTAAGGATTTGTAAGAAGAAAAATGTAGAATTTATAACATTTTATTTTATTTCTAAGGCGATTTGGTTAAATGAGGCCGTAGTGGCGCAGGCATAAGCGTGTGACTGTAAACACGAAGACTGTGGGTTTGATTTCCACTCGAGAAACGAAATATTTAATTTTCTTGCCCTCTCACTCTTAACATGCATTGCCTCGGGAATTCAGCAGAAAGTGGGGTATGATAGTGTCTAAATGGACTTCCCTGCTCTGGGTAACTCTGGGTACCGGGGGAAAAAAAACTAAATAATATTCTACAAATTCTTTAGTAGATACTAAATATAAAAAAATATTTTACTTAATTGTTATCGTTACAATACGTGTACAAATTTACGATATTTTAATAATATTATCTGTGGAGTCGTAACTTACATTTTATTTATTCTTTAGCACCTATCACAAACCTATTCACAGACCATTAGCTTTTTAATTTATTGATAGGTTCCTGAGATCGGATGTAAAGTAAATTATTCTCTATGAAATAAGTAAAAACTTGTTTTTTTTTTATAAATAATGTTTTAAAAGTATGTATTATGTGAAAGAAACTTAACGGAAGACCAAAATAACAATTGAATAATTGAATTAATTAATTAATTGAACACTTACGCCAAAAGGCATTATATCTTAAGTGGCGGAACTCAACGCTGCGCCTTGTCTCATTACCACAAAGAGAAAATGTTTATTAAAATTTTAACAGATAAAAAAACAAACCATCGCATTAAAATAATCTATCTTCAATAATTCCGTCACCCCTTAAGACGAGATATAAAGCGTGAATCAATTTTAATTACATTAAAGTGTTTTGTTTCTTTCTGTCATGCAATTGTATGTATGTTCCATCCCGCTCGCACACCAGATGTCAGTCACGTGACCACTTGTCAGGATTTTCTATGCTGGCGCGTCTATATAGTTAATTTCAATAATTTTGTGATGGACTTAGCTATTTTTAATAATGGAGGATTATATTTTATTGAGGTCAGCGTGTGACTGCAGACGCGACTGGTAATGGGTTCGAATTTTGATTCCCACTCGAGGAAGTGGGAAACGGAAGTCTTAGAGAGTAAATCTTCACTCGGGAAAATGAATTATTAGTTATCAATATTTTAATTTCTTTGCTCTGGTAACAAGACCTGGTAACAAGACAAATATATACCTACGATATTGAATTCCGCTACTCAACAGGCAATGCGTCGAAATTTCGGCGGAAAGCGGGGAACGGAATGTCTTAACACTAGGTTGCTTCACGCTGTATCCCGCATAGTGAGACAAGCAAAAGTTTTTAAAAACGTTTTAAAACAGCATTCTATTTTTCTTTTTTTCTTCCCCACATGGTAGCAGACGCCACGTGTCAGCCACGCGGCTACTTGCCAGGATTTTCTATGCATTTGAACGTTTATTTTATTGCCGCATTTGTTTTGGACATATTTGTTTTATAGACGACTAAAGATTAAAGTGGAAAGAGGAGGTCATGACTTCAATTACAACAGCGTGAAATTTTAAGCGAGACGATTGTGGGTTATATTTCTTCTTACTAAGGAAATGGACCTGGTAACAAGACAAACCTCGGTGTTGAGTTTTGCCACTTATTTATTTTATTTTTAATACTTTATCACACCATAATTGATATTAATTAATTAAAATACAAAACGAAAATTTGTTATTTTACTTTACTTTAAGTTCTTACCGATAGTTGTCTGTTCTGTCTGTAATACTTAGTTGACAAAAAAACTTTTACTTTATGGGTAGAGCGGAAAACGGAGTTAGTTTAAAGTTGATAACATACTCAATTCAGCATTGTGAATTTTACGCGTTGGAATTCTAAATACTGTACTTGTAGGAAGGTGTTTAACACATTAAACATTACAATGAACCTGTTTATGAATACATGAGGTTGTGAGTTCGATATCAACTCGGGGGAAATAATTATTTTAATTTTCTCGTTCTAGCCTTAGTAGGTACCACCTACCAACAAGACCAAATCGCTTGGCATCTCGCTGTGGTATCAAAGCACTGAGTTCCACCTTAGGCTAATTTGAGCAGAACGTGAGAAGGAATGTCTTAACACTATTTTTCCCGAACTACCTTAAGCGGGACGCGGCGTGTTCTCGTATCGTCTTCATCTTACAAAACACTTAAAGAAATGTACTATGTAAAATCTCATCAAAGTACTAATAACCCATAACAAGTATAATAAATTTAAATCTACCCTTCAAGTTATAAGTTAGGAGAGTGTTGCTGACGTTAGTTTAGCGACACGTGTCGTCTGGTCACCATCGATCGGATACTTCATTTTGTTCATGGATGTAAGTATAAAAAGAAAGCTGCTTCACGTTATATCCCGCGTATAAGCACAGGGAGCTTAGTGTTAAGACACTCTGTTCTCTACTTTACACCTAATTTGCCAGATATTATGCTTAGAGCGTCGGAATTCCACACGCTTTCTATTAGAGGGGATAAATTAAATAGAATAAATTAAATATACATTTACGTGAGTGAGAATCAAACCCTAAAGTATTATGTTTGCAGTCAGATGTTGTCCAACTGCACCTCGAAGGTCCTTTTTCCTAATTATTCTCAGATTCATTATTTTACACTTGTTTCAGATAAATTGTTTTACAATTTTTTTTTCGAACAGAACCGAACTCCGCAGTCTGTCTGAACAAATTCAAAAATGAAAATATACATACCACATTAACAATTCTGATAGTAATATTTATAATTTAATATATTTTTTTTATACCGGCAAAAAAAATGAAATTTATATGTTTATCCCTATAAAGAGAACGTGAGAATCAAACTCCCGACCCCTTAAAACAGAAAAGGTGTACCTCGCGACAATATTTCAAGCAAACACCTAGAGGCGTGATCAAAACAATCTGCAGTTGACATAATACCAATATTTATAACGTAACGCCCATTTGTGATATATTCTTACTTTTTATCTTTAATACTTCCTTTTTTATATATTTTTAAGTTCATAATATACCTAGAGGCCGTCGTGGCACAGGGTAACTAGCGTGCGACTGTTAACGCGAAGGTACTTTGTTCGATTCCCGCTCGGGGGGATGGATTATAAATATTAATATTTTCAACGATTAAAGCGCGGCGTTGATTTCCGCAACTCAACTTACAATACCTCAAGAATTCGGTAAAAAGTGGGGAACGGTTGTGTCTTAATGAGAACAGAGTGACATAGCACTAGGTTCCCAGGTTCCCTCTACCCTACCTTGCTATGTGCTGGATTTGGCGTTAGGCAGTATTCGCTTTACCCTAATGGAAGAATGAAAAAGAATAATCACTACGTAGAAAAATATATAAATAAAAACTACATAGAACAGGTTAGTAATAGGTTTCCTAACCTACTCGTACTTTTCACAGAACGAACTTCTATAAACCCACTGAACTTCTGAAATTAACGGAATGTTATTAATATTACTTTTGGTGGATTTTTAGTCGTTATTAAACTAGTTAATGTACGATTAATAATTAACTTTAATCTTTTTGATGTTGTATTATTGTGTGTAAGAGTTTTACAATGATTATATTTTATTTATGACTTGAAAGGGCAGGTAGTAAGAACCTAGAGTCAAGACACTCTTTTTACCATGCATCGCACAAGTGTTGGAGATACTGCGTGTTGAGTGGCTCGACTTCGCTTTCATTTGTTTATCATTGCGAGAAAATGAAAATTATTCATTCCTCCCGAGTGCAAGTGGGAATCGAACCCACAATCGTCGAGTTTGCATTTGTACCATTGACCCAAGACGGATTCATTGATAATATTATCTACATCTAATTACTAAAAAATAAACTAAATTTTAAAAAGTAATATTAAAAAATTTATATACTTATTTTATAATTTAAAAAAATGAAGTATTGTAATTAAAACATAAGAGACATTTTAAATTATTTATTCCACATGAAATGTATGACACATACAATTATTAATTATTCTTATTAACTAACAAAAATATTTACATATTTGGTGCATTGTACAGTTAGTTGTAGAGACTTTGTAGAATAAGATTAAGTTATTTACGAGTATATGCTATTTTTAAATATTTATAATCTGTATAATGATTTAAGCTTAATCTGTATTGATTTGAAAATTAAACTGTTTCATTTAACATAAGTAAATATTATAAAAAAGTGAAATTTTGTTACTGAAGTGTCAATATTACAATTTTAAATTTAAAGTTATGATAAAAATGTTTACCTATATAAAAGTGTAATTTAATATAATTCTTTGAAAATTAAAATCAGTTGGAATGTTAAAGATGAATTTAACTACTTATTACATAACATTTTGTTAAAATTAAAATAAATTTGAATTACTTTATATTTTAATGTAGGTATACTCTAAAATATGTTACAATATATTTTATCTCTATATTTACAATCAAAGCCACATGTAATATAAATGAAAAAAAGATGATTATAATGCCACAGATAGATAAAATATAATTATTTTAAATAAATATTAAAAATATAAATTGCAGATTGATGATATATTTCATCATAGCAACCTAGTGTTAAAATTTACTGCACTCAGTTTCCCACGCACCGCAATATTATCGAGACATTGCGTGTGAAATGGCGGAACTCAACGCCTCGCTTTGTCTACTAGAGTGGATAAATGAAAATAATTAATACTATCATTCTCCCTCGTAACGATCAAAATCAAATCTAAAGGTGTTTTTAGACACCTCCAGCATTATTACTGTTACTGATCATTTAGGAAGGACTAGGAAATGAAATAATTTCAAAAATATAACAGATGAATACATTTAAATGAAATCCGTTTTAGCTTTCTAATATTTTAAAATGATGTAATCGCAAATAACAAAAATATATTCAGCAAACATATATAATACTAGTATCATTCATTGTTGTTATTGATTAAAATTTATAATATTTTTCGAAATTGTCATTATTTCTTTTTAAAAAACTAAATCCACAAGTAAAAGTTAATTTCTGCAATAAAATGAATAAAATTAATTTTGACTATATTTATCCCAAATATCTATTTTAATTAATTATAATCTGTGCAATAAACAAACTATAATTTTAAATATTATAATTATAAAGTTAATAGCTACATCACTAGTTTAGAAAACACGTCAAGTTACATTTATCTCTTCATCAGAAGCGCTCGCATCACTATCGAAATCCTCTTCCTCCATATTGCTATAAACATTTTCCCGCGCAAATAACGAATTGGTAGCCTTGTCGTCAAAACGATAATCATTAGATGTGGTGGTATAAATTTTATTTTTAATTTCTTCATCTTCGTTGGAAATTGGTGACATTTTGGGTTTATCCACTTCAGCATCAGATAGATCTGGGTGAGGATTATTTTTATTGGGTAGAGTTTGCTCCCTGGAGCCGCCGGACGCGAGAAGTTCCCGCTCTTTAGAGTTCCGCCATTTCATGCGACGATTTTGGAACCAGATCTTTACCTGTAAAAGAAATATTAAATTAGTTAATCTATAGGTAATTAAAATAAAAACCTTTGTAGCGCAGTGGTACAGCGTGTGACTGTGAAAACGGGATGCTTGTGGGTTCAATTCCCACTGATTCGGGGGCATGAATTATTTAATATTTTCTCTAGCTCTTGTAGCAAGGGAAAGTGCGGCGTTGAATTCCGACCCTAAAACACAATGTCTCGAAAATTCGACGGTGCGTAGGGCAGAGTATCTTAACACTAAGTTTTCTCTGCCTACCCTGCTATATGCGGAATACAGTATGAAACTAAAAATACTTCAAAATTCGAACCTACGACCCAATCACCCATGTCATACGGTTTCGCAATAAAAATATGCGTTAAACTAAAAATAGAAAAAGAACCATTCTGACCCCCAATTGCGTATACTATAACAAAAGAACACGCCCACCATCAATAAGCCAACGTCACCCACAAATCCATTCTTTACACCAAAAACTGTTATTTCACCCAAAAAAAGAAAAATAGAAAAAAGAAGCGATTCATAACATTAACGATTATTGTTTTTTTATTATATTTTTTCTTTTCCTAACGCACGCGTTGTTTTTTTATTATTTCAATTTGTTTTTAAACCAAATACCTAATTATGATACTTTTATAGAAAATGTTTTAAGAGAACAAGGATTGGAACGTGGGCCATTGTGACTACTTTAAATATGTTTAAAATAGTCAATTATGATTTTCATTCTACTTTTTTTTAACACTTAGTAGTTACTACGGAAGATAATTAGTTCGCTATTTAATTATATTATTTATTATTCTATAACTATCGTCTAAGAATTGACGATTCATGAAATGATTGAGGCCTGTCGTGGCGTGGCGTTGTGACCCACAGGGGTGCAACTGTAAACGCGAAAGTTTGTGGGTTCGATTCTTACTCGAGGTAAATATCGAGGAGAAGAAATATTTAATATTTTCATTTCCTGCCTTTGATAATGAGGCAAAGCGCGGCATTGAACACCCAACGTGCAATGCCTCTATAATTCAGCGAAATATAGGAATCGGAGGTGTCTAAATGAGAATGGAATGTCTTAAGACTAGGTTCCCAGGTTCCCTCTGCCTACCCTGCGTACTTTTTGATTATAGCGTGAAGCTACAAAAAAAAAGGAAAAAAAAAGGTAGAAGGAACTTAGTCTGTAAGACTCTACCTATCTCTGCCTTAATTCTAAGACTCTCTGTACTCCACTTTTCTTTTATTAATATATAATTTTCTTACTTAACTTATATAATTTTCGAGACATTGCATCTTGAGTGGATTACATTTAATAACATTTCTCTTTGTCTACCAGAGTAAGAATCTCTGGATTCTCCAGGTGTGGAGTGAATTCACGACCATAGCATTTTCAATCAGACGCTGTTAGACGGCGGCATCATCAATTCTATCCATTGGTGAAATGATCAAATTGATAAACACTTTGATAGAAAACTTTTTTTTTTTTATAGAAATCAAAATAATTATTTCGTCACAAACTAAATTCACAACTTTTACAACGTAATGTTAGTGATAGCCGTAGATGATAGATGATCTATGAATTTTATTTTTACTTTAAAAAATGATCGCTATAACAGCATAGCTGGGATGTCTTTGGCTAAAAAAGATAGTTGCTGAAGAATAAGGGTAAGTATATATTAAGAAATTAGAATACGCAAAAACTAGTAAAAACTTTTCAAACAGTAATTGGCGGACTTAAAAGTCCCTTTATTAGCTCTATGTTGTCTTTGCCTGTATATATATTTCTTTTAATTCAAAGTATAATTATTTACAAATTAACTGTTTGATTTACTATTATTTTTAATCTCTCTTGGAATGACAATACTGATATTGGTAGATAAATAAGAATATTATCAGTTTGGAAGCCGTAAGGCACTTTTGATAAGAAGAACAAAAATGTAACTCAACAGCTGCTCTTTTAAAATGACTCATTTTATCTAGATTTTTATAATTTCCATATTATTTAATATTAGTAGACATCTAAATTTGTGACAAAAACGGATATGAATTGAAAATGACAAATCACTTCCACGGAACCAATCGGTTATTGATCGTTTTCGAAATTCGAACGAATCATTTGTCAATTTTAAATGTCGAATGTTTTTTGGCGCGACTTTTGTTCGATAATTGAAATGTGAGACGAATTATGTAGATGTCAAAAAAATATATTTTTTTTATATATAATCTATCTATTAATTTAATTTTATTATAATTAATTATTTTGTTTTGTAGTTATAAATTATCTTAAACGACTGATTTCAATTGCTTAATGTTAATTAAGCTAGTTTGTATATTATGTACCTCCTGAATATCTTAATTGTAATAGCCATTTTATTGGTTTTCACTTACTGTAATTCTTTTTAACATTATTTATTTATATAACTTTCTACTTTGTTAGATAATTACTAATTAGATATCCGCTATTAGGGGAAATTATTATTAAAATTATATAAAACTTGGCCGCATTTGTTTTTGTTTTTATTTTGTTTGTATTTTGTGTTTTTCTTTGCCTCGGGACCTGAGCAAGAATATGAAAATACTTAAAATATAGTTAAAATATACTTAAAATATTTCGTCGAGTGGGAATTCGCATAGTGAGGCCCTAGCGTCACGACGGACCTCAAGAGACATGTAATATATCAACAGAAATATCGTATATGTTATACATATAATATAATACATATAAAACACCCTTGACCGCGTCACGTCGTCGCGCATTTAGCGACAATACGCCGCCGCCAGCTGACGCGACCCTTTCTGACTTTCCTACTGTATACTAGTGATGTAATTGTATCGATATTTCAATGTTATGTTCATCGACTTTTTCTTTATTTTGTAGAGAAGACCAAGATTTTTTGCAAAACTTTGTTTTGTTACTTCGCTCCTATAGGTTGCAGCATGATATAATAGAGCTTATTGCTATCCTCAATAAATTAACTACCTAATACAAAAAAAAAAATCAAATGAAATCAATAGCTCATAAAATTAGTGCGTTAAACCAAACAAATTCTCGAGTTTCATAATATTACTATAAAAGTATAGATATTGGATCCAATCCTATGAAAAATGTATAGCTTATTATAATAAGTAGGTAAAATGATTGAAAATACAAGTATAAACTTCATTTATAAAGTCAAAACAAAGTTCTTCATGCTGATGAGCAATTACTGCACTAGCGTTATAAATGTTAATATCGACATAATCTATCGACAAAAATTCGAAGATTCGCCCCATCCCTAAACAAGACAAGGGGTGCGACAGACTCAGAAATCAGAATTAATTACTTTTTGACATATTCACTTTTATTGCGATTTATACCGAATAAAGAGATACCGACGCGCAACTAATTTGTAGAGGGGGGGTTGATATTGTAGTAATTATGATATATTAGTTCGGAATATCTAATAGATTGGGCAAGCTGTTGCATTTTATAGATTATGGGTGATAACAGCTGTTTGTGTATGAAATATCCAATGATTTTAAAAATGAGATAAAGCGTCTAAGTATGAGACATGAAAGCAGCTTCACGTTTTTTTCCACCGTGGCAGGGGGGGCTCAAAGGGAACCTAGCGCTAACATTATAAGTACAGTACCTATTTTGAGTGGCGGCACTCAACGGTACGACGCCAAAAGAATTATCTTTATCACCTTCCTTTTATTATTGTTCTAGCACGTTACTAGTTAATTGAATATATTTTTTTATTCATTCGTCAATAAAAAAGGCATTTAGGTATGTAATTTGTTAAGTGACCACAACAATTTAACGAAGAATTTATTTAGAGCAAACTTATATATCCAATACATTATCCAGAAAATTTCCTTCTTTTATAATACAGCAGGGTAGGCAGTGGGAAACTAGTGTTAAGATAGCGTTCTCCAATTTCCTCCGAATTTTGGAGGCATTGGGTGGAGGCATACCTAAAATATATTAAAACACTACAACAATTTATCCTAGCATTTATGTAATATTATTTCTAGATATTTCAGTACATAAGATACAGCGTGTTCATTTCGCAATAGTAAATACAGGCTGAATAAATTTCAACCAGTGCCCAATGAATGATTTTCGGACCGCGTATCCAAATTTGAAATATTCATATTTGGTATGAATATTCAAACGGCCCGCTGTTTATTCACGTTCCAATTTCAAAATATTTGCATTTATTTATTTTGAATTGGGAAACTTTTTTGTCGGCGCGCTTTTGTGACTGACATTACTTACATGTTTTGTTTGTGTAATGTCAGAAGTTGATTTTTTAAAATTTATTCAAATAGATATTTGCAGAAATGGTTTTAAACCCCTTTTACCTTATGGTAAGCTTGTGTTATTAGTTCTTTGTTATATTTTAAGTAAATATTAAAGTTACATATTTAAATAGATGTTCAATTTGAATATAATAAAAGAGTGTTTGGAATGTATTCTATGTAAAAGCTTTCTCTAAGGTTATAATAATATCTATTTGTACAATGAAATTAAATTATTTGTTTTATACATAGTATTTCCATTTTGTTTAATAAAAATATTACAGCGCAAAATTAAATGTGTAGATCACTTAGTATCAAAATATGCCTTTTTAGTCTTGAATGGTCTTTTTTAATGGTTTTTAAACGAACAAAGCCACAGGCGAGTCTCTAGTTGAATTTTGTGTACAAATAATATTAAATAGGTACTACAAAATTATAATAATTATTAATATATTTTAAAAAAAGTAACCCCATATAAAGGCACCCAAAGCCACAGATAACCAATAACTTGAGTACAGATTATACTATTGTTTAGAACAATTAATTTGAACAAAGGTTTGGGAGATAACACTCGGACTAAAGATGGTGGTTCGTGAATATGAATGTCTTTGAAGTCAGTATTATCTTGTTGGGTACTTGTGTTAATTGTTATTTTAATGTTTAAAGTAGTAATATTTGAATTTGTAGATAAATCTTTGGATTCAAATTTGAATAGGTAAGTTTCTTAGCTATCTAAGTAGAAACAATTAAAAAACTAATAAAAGTTAATGGAGTTTTAAAAGAAACGTGAGAATATATATATTTCGAAATTACAATAAGTGGTCACATTATGTAATTACAATGACATTGTAATACCATTGTAATTAATTGTCATTTATTACGAAGACACTATAAAAATAGTTAAATATAAATACTTTAATATTTTTTTATGTAAAAACACTTCACACGCACATAGTGGTAGGCAGAGAAGAAAGAACCTGGGAACCTAGTGTTAAGATAACCCGTTCCCTACTTTCAGGAGGTATTGCGTTTCGAGTAACTCGGGCCGGGCTTTGCCTCGCGTCTCTTTTACAGTATAAATATAATGCTACTTTCACACCTAGCAAACTGGGAGTGCTAGTTACGATTGATAATATTAAAGACAACAAATACGATTAAAAATGGAACAGAAATAATGTATTAAATACTATATGTGGCATATTTTTTCAGCAATAGAAAAAACAATCTTAACAAAATATACTTGTATAAATAATAATAAATAAGTAAATAAATATAAAGCCGCTTTCACACTCGCTCCGTATCCGCAATCTTGGCGCGCTGGTTGCGTTTGACATTAAATAATTGTTGGGCGCCGGCCGACGGGGCTGTGCTACTGTTCTATTAGATGTGGCGGTATTTCTTTTTAAATATAATCACTTTTTAAGTTAATGAAGGTTTTACGAATGTTGTTAAGCTGTTGCTATTGTATGTAAGTAAGTATATGTAGGTAGAACCTCGGAAACTAGTGCATAGACACTGTATTCGAGACATTGCGTGTTGAGTGGTTAAACTCAACGCCACGCTTTGCCTCGTTTCCAGAGCGAAGAAATGATGAATATTAAAATATTTCATTCCCCCGACTGGATATGGAACTCACAACCGTAGCGTATAAAGTTGCTCGCTTGTGCCCTTAAATATTACATTACTTAAGAAAAAGGTGTAACTTTAAAAATTATGTAACTATTCGAAAAAATTTTAGAGAATGAAAATCTATTAGCATTTTCCGTTGCTAAGTTCAAATTAGTTGTATATTAGAATTTGTGGTATATCGTATAAGTTTTGGTTCACCCGGCCACGACGATATTATTTAACTAATATCCCAGATTTTAATCGTTCAACGGCCAGGCACCCGACACGCGCATCCCCCAATATCTCGAAAATTGAGCGATACCTACGTAAGGAACGGAGTGCTTTAACACTCCCCCTTTTCGCCTTTGTCTGCACTACTATATGCCGAAAAAACATTATATAAATTGTAGCCTATGCGTTATTTTAATCCCCATTTAAGCTATATTACTCTAACTTTTATCTAAATCCGTTCAGTAGTTTTTGAAAGAAACTGAAAATACTGAAAGTGTAGGTAACAAACAAACAAACACCCTCACAAATTTTCACTTTATAACATTAGTAAGATAATAAAAATAGCATGTCCTATTCCATTCCATTCGTAACTCTATAATTGGGGGAAAGGAATTTGTTTAATGACGGCATCCCGAGGGGTTGAGCTCGGATTGTGATGCTCGATCCAGACTTTTTATATTTTATCACGAATTAGAAACCTTTGTATAACGTTTTGATTGATGGCGCCTTGTTTGTATTTTTATTTTATGTAGGAAAATTTTTGAAAATGTTTGTTATATCGATTTAATTAAATGTAAGCAATTTTTTTTATTATTACAAAGTGTGTGGTGTAGTACGTATCACGTGCACGTAGTGGGTTCGATCTGCAAGAAATGATCAACTTTAAAGTACTTTTCACTCCCCCGAAAGAAAACGCGGTGTCGGGTTCTGCCACTCAACATTAAAAACAACACGACGTTTCTTAACATGTAGGTATCTACAGAAAAGCTGGCTATTAGTGCTCTACTCCCTACTAGATTCTTGCTGAAGGAAAAAGCCTCCTGCTCCTGCCTTTACGTTACAGCGTGTGGCTGTGTTTTATACTAATATACCTAGCTTATAATAAAACTACAATTTATGTAAAGATTTGTTATAATTTGACTAATATAACTTAAAAAGTTTAGCGGGCAAAACCACGTCAAGTCGCTTATTCACAAACTTTACAAATGTAGCAATTTAACACAAAACAAACCCACAATAACAGGCAATGAACCACATACATAAAGCCTAATCCAAACATTGAATAAACAGTAAAACCTGCTTGCAAGTATCCTATAAAAATCAGATATCATAAAAAGGCCGGTGCGAGGAAGCGAACGCAAAAATAAAAAAAAATAACGACCAATCACAAGCTCGGATACACTTTTACACGATACAATTCCACCAATAGAAAACCGTTTTAAGACGCAACACCTACATACAACTGTCTCGCTCTAACTCGAGTGATATATGTATATCTGTTTCATTCGCATTGTCTTGAGTCGTTCAAAGGTTATATGAAAAATTTATGGCTGTCATTTTTTCCGTTTTGGCGCAATTTATTTTTCATTTGTGTGCTTTTTATTTGTTTTGAAATGATCAAGTGAGAGATTTTTGAGATCTATTGCAGTAAATGTCTCTGAATAAAGAAGGATAATTTTTTTAAGTAAGTACTCTGAGATTTATATGTTCAAACACTTTGCTGCATTAAATTGGTTGTCAGTTTGGTGAAATGACTATAATAGCTTACTTTAACAACTGTTAGTTGAAAAATAAGTTTATAGTACAATTGCAAAACAATTATGAACCATCAATAACAACGAAAAGAAACACCGGACAAGAAAGAAACACAGCATAAAAGTTGGAACAGTTTTTTCTCATACAAATTATGAGTTTAATCAAAAAACTTTATAACATATTATTTATGACGTTTCTACCTATATGAGCTTTTGCAAGAGAATTTAAATATGACTTCAAGGATTTCCAATTCCAAGGAAGGATTTCCACTTAAATATTTCTCTAGACATAGACAAAGTAGGCTAGGCGGAGTTCCTAGTCTCAATGTATTCTTTTCTTCTCTTTTCGGCTTAATTCGTTAAATATTACGTGTCGTGTTGCGAAACTCAAAGCCGCATTTTGTATGAAAATATTTGTTTTGAAAATAATTCTTTGCCCCTAGTGGGATTTGAATCCACAACCATCTCGCTTGTAGTTAGACATTGTCCCACTGCATTTGAAACTGCTTAGGGATTTGTAATACTATTTTAGTGTATGTCTAGTCCTCCTAACACTCGGTTATTTTTACCTACCCTGCCATATACGGGATAGAACAAGAAGTATAAAATATTGGCAGAAATCAGAACTGGTTAGCGTTTTTAAAAAAAACACGATTAAATCACATACCGTCTATATGTTTCGAACGTACTCGGATAGAGGTTCCACGTAATTACAATAAGCGCCATGTATCACTCAACAACAACACTACACACTAGATACCTTCCAATCAGGGCTTCCGCCGTTTGACACAATTCCACTGCTTTTATTGTCTTTTTCACCTAAAAATCAACAGTGCCTAGGGAAACGAACCTAGCACTAAGGCTCCCTTTGCCTAGGACACTGGTCGGATACAACGCGAAGTGTTTTCAGTCCAACGAAGTGCCGGCCTCAAATTGTAAAATTTATACTCACTAATTAATATTTCATTTTGCAATCTACACCATGTTAAGAATACTTGACACTAGTATTCTTTTAATTAATTAATGATTGAATACATAAACTACAGTCTACACCAGAATAAAAAATACTTGACACTCCACTATTACCACCACTTTTGAAATACTTCTTTTTTTTTCTTTTTAAAGACTTTAAACAAAAACCAATCAAATCGAACTCATGCCCCTTGCCCCTCTCTTCCCTTTGCCCCTTTACCGAGACCAATTCAATCCCAAAAGCTCTCGCGGAATTCAATCGACAATCGACATATTATCTCAAGCCGAAAACAAAATGCCGGGTTTTTAGTTCGCACAAAATGCAAATAATAAGTAATTGTGTTGGCTGTAGGGGTTGTCGGGGGTTGTCGGCTGTTCCTGACACACCCCTGCAGGCCGGGATTTTTTGTGACACGCTCCCCTTCCTTGGTTATGGTTGATATCTTAAAGTTACGCTATTTTGATGTGTGCGGATTATTTACTTTTGTTACTTTTGGCTTTGGCTTTTTGAGATTTTTTTGTTTATAGTTGGCTTGTTTGTTGGTTGGGTGGTCTATAGCCATGGAGTAAGTAGTGTTGATGATATGAGAGAAATATGGTGACCGGAGTAATGCATAAACAATTGCATAAATGTGATTTTTTATTTCGCCGTATCTTGTTTTTTTTTTTAACACTAAATAGAATTTATATGAGAACAATTCTGGATTACACCCTATCTAATGAAATTATTAAAATAGCCGTAATTCGAATTACCCAGAAATTTGGGTTTAAACATAAAAAATATGTATCAAAAAATTCAGAACCCAAATATTTAAAACCAAATGTTAGGTAATATTAAGAATACAAATATACTGCAAGTTTAAAATTGATTTGTATTAAGGAACTTTTATTACATTCCTACTATGTGTTGAACCTGAATCTTAATCGTCGTATATTCGTAATCGTCGTAATCGTCTGATTTACAGACACATTTAATCCCACTTAAGCATATTCAGAAAAATTATTATAATAGTTATATAAATATATAATTATAAAGAGAATTTAGTGTTAAGAAACCTTTCTTCTGTCTAAAAATTTTATTGAGTTCCGCTACTCAACACGTAAATCTGCCTTTCCCTCCCTCTTCCTACTATGCTATATGCAGAATACAGCGTAAAAATTAAAAAATATAATAGCTCCGAAAACCAAAGAACTCACCTGACTGTCTTTCAAGCCCAATTTCTCAGCAAGCTTCTTCCTGTCCGGCTTCGAAATATATTTTTGAACTTGAAAACGTTTTTCTAATCCTTTCCTTTGCAAATCCGAAAATACCGCCCTTCTCATCATACCGCGACGGGGTTTTCCTATATAAATGATATATTTAAATTAAACAAATAACTATTAAACATGCTTATAACGTGTTATAGATACTGCTCGCAGTCGAGTGGTTTATAATTTATAGCTGATCGAGGAGACTCCTATTCCTGAAAGGTTCTACTATTCATATCATGGCTCCATCATCAGACCAACTCGATTACCTATACCAAATTAATGTATTATCACTTACTGACACTGTTCTGAACTGACATGTTTCAAGATGATACAGTTATTACAATCCAAACAAATTCATCATCATCATCTTCCATAGACTTTATTAAATGAAAATATAATCACATTAATATTTTCAAACAATTTGCTAGTAGGTATATATATATTGTCTTATTGCTAGGTTTGAACCTATAACCATTATAGAAAAAAAAACATGACAGACAGTAATCTTTCATCGCATATGAAACGTTTTTCTGCAATAATGCCGACATATTGTAACGACAGGCTTGTTATTTTGATAAAAGGGGAATCACCTACCTCTGGAACTATGCGCCCAGGGGAAGCCCCCGGGAAGAGGGAACACTTGGGTGTGCGCTTGTGCTGGCCGTACTGTAGAAAAAACAATTAAATTAGGTTTTTTATAATCCTAAATTAATGAATATAGAAATACTAAACTTAGTTATACAAGCCCTAATAGTCTTTTTAAGTTAATAATAAGGGAACAATAAAAATGTGTCAATGAAAAACTTATTTTTTTCAATGAATTATAAAATATTTATTTATAAAAAATCTATCTGCATACTTAATGTCAAAATAAGTAGATACAAAACTCGACCTTGAGTTTTGCTACCTATCTTAAGTTCTCAGAAACAGAACATTCTTCTTTTTTTCTGCCTACCCACAAATATTGTACAACGATGAAAAAAGGCCATACTCTAAACTACATTATATTAAATTTCTCAATATGGCCGTTGATTTTGTAAAAAACATCAATAATCTAACAGATATTTTACAAAAAAAAAAACGATTCGCAAACAACCTCAAGACCGTTCAAAACCTCTGTTTTTATTATCACACTCAATTACACCATAATCTGTACAGCATATTGAAGTTTCAGATTATATCGAACAAATAAAGGGGACGGGACAATAGCTCTACTTTTGTGCTAACTGCTTTTTTAATAGTTTATTCTGCTAATGTTTTTTTTATACTGAGGTTTGTAATGTTGATTGTAATATTGCCTATTATTTAGTTTCATGCATAAGAATTAAATAGGGTAGGCAGTGCTAACCTAGTCTTAATACCCTACATGTTGCGAGACATCGGAACTCAACATCTTGCCAGAGCGAGAATATGATTCCTTTCATTCCCCAAAGTTGGAATCGAACTCGTATACGTCGTTATGAGTTGAAGAATATCGTCAGTTAAATTGAAATGATTGAAAATGAGGTTTTTTACATCAACCCAGTCCGCTATCAACATACTTTTACCTGCATTAAAGACATTTTAAGACCATCCATATCAATAATTTTGAATTATGATTTTTTTAAGAATTTTTAAATTTTGTTTCAAATGTAATGTACCTTTTTTTAATATTATTTCTAAGGAACATGATCCGCAACCTCTAGGAACCTTATAAATCAGAAATACTTACCCAAATAAGGATGATGACAATGCGCCAACAAATGCTGCAAGTGTTGATGCTGCACTGGTATCGGTCTGCTGGCGATGGGCTTAGCTATCGGCCAGGGGTTGCCTATCACTGGTTGACGGTATTCTGTTGAAGAAATGTACGTGTAAGCCAAAATAGACGTTTTTTAAATTGGTTCTTAAATCTATATTAATGTAGTAAATGTTAAGAGTTTGTTAGGTTGGTTCCGCCTATCTGAAAAACTATTGTTTCGTATAGGAAAAATATTTTAGTGTTGGATTGGCCGTTCATCCAGGACGTTAAACCAACCAACCAACTAACTGTGTCAATGGAAGCCGGGAGGTATGAAGCCGGCTCCCGCACCTAGAGTATTTCATGTGTCGTATACAATACTTAATCACTCCTATTCGACCATGCGTTTAATTTAATATCGGACTATAAAAATTTAATCAGCATTTAAAAACTTCCAAACACATTTCACATTTTAAGAAACCAACTAAAGCTAAAAAAATCATTTTTTTAATAACTGCAAATATTTAAAAATTCGCATTTACTTTAAGCAAGTAGGCTCGAACATAATTACATCCACCTTCCAAATCGACAATACGTCCTTGAAACGAAGTGGTTTCAAATAAAAAAAAAATGAAATATAACCATTATTCAATTAAGTAAAGACGCTCCAAGCATAAAACGATCGGGTAATCGCTTCGCCCTAATCGTATAGAGCTATTATAAACAGAGCGGGATCTTTAGCTATTAGGGCCAAGGTGGGAGCGGTCCGAGATTTTGTGAAGAATAATGAAATAAATCTATTAGTGAGTTTCTATTAGTTTCTATCTTTGAAGTCTTCGTAGCTCAGGATTTGGCTGTATAAGTGATGGTTGTGATTTCGATTCGCATTTGGGGGAATTAATTATTTCCTTTTCCTTGTTCTACTTACAAGACAATTACACAGTGAAGTGGATTCCGTGGATTTACAACCATGAAAATCATAATATGCTACAAAAATATTTTTTATGGTAATCTATAGAGCATAATTATAATGGTTACTAACGGAACTTGACTCTAAATAAAAAAAAGAAAGAGCTTCACAAAATATTCTGTGAAGAGCGTGCACACTGCATGCCCCAGAATAATCTAGTGATCTTTTGGTGTGTTTTTTTTATTTATTACATACTTTCCTAAATATTACAAAAATAAAATAACATGAAACAATAATAATTATAATCAAACCGCTAATCGTTCCCAACTTACCCCCAACGGCAACACCCCAGCGATTTCTTACCACCCCACTGTCAAAGGCACGCCGGCGCCGCGCGTTATATATTATATTATGGCCTTTGTAATGCTATTAATCTTGTTCAAAGTGTTTTGTTTTTGACTCCGGCGTATTAATTTAAAGCTTGTATTGAAAGGTTTCGCGATATGTTCAGTGTTCACCTATTGGGTGTATTGGGGTTAGGTATGTGGGACCGATCGTGGATAAACTACTGCTAGATTATCATCCTGTGTCAGTACTCAGTATAGTTAGTTAGTTTATAAGAATTAGTTTTAGGATAGGCAAAGGGAACCTAGTGCTAAGACACTCCGTTTTCCACTTTCCGCTTAATTCTGAAGGCATTGCGTGTTGAGTGGCGGAACTCAACGCCTCACTTTACCCCGAGAGAAGTAATTTAGTGTATAATATCTTCGTTATATAAAGCGTAAAGCATAAAAATGTCGTAAGTAATTCTCGACGTTAGGAATGCAGTGATAGATTTTTAAACATTGAAACAAGTGCTAATGCACCGTTATGCACGATGGCCAAGCCCAGAACTCTAATTGATTTGAAATGACGTTACATAACATTTTTGATTACTGAGGTTGATAACAAGAACAAGCTATAATAGTTTGTGATACTGCAACCGGGGAACTGAGAAAAGTGGGAAAAGTGAGTTCATATTCCGACTCGCTCTTGACCGAATTAAAATTGTCTGTACCTGCAATATTTTTTTTACGGATCCGCTTATGCATTAAAAATTAAACAATATTAACTTTCTACTTCTTTTGGACAAAGATACTTTTGGTGGCGAGAATCAACATTTTATGTTGTCGAACTAAACAGAAATAACGAAAATATTTAATATTTAAGTATCCTTTTCAGTAGGATTTGAATCAACACCCATCGATTAATCAAACAAGTTAACTGCTGCCTCTTCCCTTATAACGACGAGTTGATTACTTCTAGTTTCAACCTCGCCGTCGACCACTTGTCGTAAACACTTGTATAAAGTTAAATTTTAGTTTGTTAGAAAACTGTATTAAATTTAAAGGAATTAATATTATGGAGTAATTAAGGAAATTAGACATCTTCCTGGCGCAGGGTTACAAGCGTTCGATTGTACGTGACAGGTTGTGGGTTCAATTGAAGGAATTAAAATATTTCATATAAAATATGTCATTTTCTTCACAGCGTTAAGTTACAGTCAACGATGGTGCCGCCACCACCGCCTTCAAAAACCATATCAATATAAGAAAAACAAGTATATTTCTCGAATCACCTCTCAAAATAAGATAATTAGGAAATCGGCTAAGCATATAATTGTATAAGCCCCTCGCCACGGGGCGTTTGGGGGCGTCGTCGCGGAAACTTCGTACCCTCACGATCACGGCGACTTTAATTATTTCACTTATTTACCTATTAAATTCTTAAACGCTCAACTCTCAAGTGTTTTCGTTAATTTCGTATTTTAATTGTGTATTAATTTGGTTTTAGATTAAAAGTGTACATCGGTTCGATTTTTTAGTGCTTAAGTATTTTTTTATATTAACAAAGAGTCATATTATATGACACATAATCGATCAGTCTTTCTCGATAAATGGACTTTGCAACACAAAAAGATTGTATCAATTCGTGCCAGTAGTTCCTGAGATTAGCGCATTTAACCAATCAAAGATTTCATTTAACTTTTTTCTGAGCTCCAAAAAATCGTATGGATATTTGACATTTTATATTGATATCTTTATGCAGTCTTGAGAAAAATGGTCTTGACAGACAGAAAGACGGTAAACAACAAAATGATCCTATAAATTTTTCGTTTTTTTTCTTATGAGGTATGGAACCTATAAAAAATGTAAGATCCTTTCAACCACAACTAACAAAAGACTAAATAGCAACTTTCAGAAAAGGCGAATCAACACTTGAAACAACATTTGAAACCAATAAAATATCTATTTTTATATTTAATCCCCTAAAAAAACGATGTAACAACGATTTTGGACAAAAGGCGGATTATTTTTTTACAATTTTTGGACTTAGCCCCTTTTGTTTGGCAGTTTTATTAACTGTTATGATAGCTGCATGGATTTAGAGGTAGCTAATATTGTTATATTCTTTTGTTAGCTGTCGTTACGAACGATAAATTAAGCTTGTTTGGGGGTCGCGAGTTCGATTTCTGTTGTTTGTGGTGTTGATATGATTTTTAGATGTCTTTTTATGTTTTTTTATGGTTATAGACCGTCGTAACGCACAGCGACAGCGACAGCGTCTGTTTGTGTAGTTGTGGATTCGATGCCTTGTTGAATGAATTTACATTTATTTTCTTTTTTTCGTTCAAAGTTAATAATATATAAGATACATATTCTATCGATGTATCATCAATTAAACTTTAATTGGCCTCTCTGAGTTGAGCCAAAGGAGGGTCATTTAAAACACCTAAAGGTGTAGATACATTATCGCCACTCTACGTATCTATTAGGAAACAATACATGCGGGAAAACCTCAGAGGGTCGCAAATCGAGTTGCCATTCCTACAGACGTTACCAGGACAGTCCCAATTTTCATGATTTCTCCAGCAGAAGACAGGCCCAATTTTCATTATTTTAATTACAAACAAAAAGAACTACTGTAGTTTAACGTTTTTGCAGCTTTTCCTTCAGAGAGAATCTAATGTCAAGTCACTAAATTCTCCATTCGGAAAGAGTTGGATGTTGAGTAGTGGTTGCTAATGCAGCACTCAGTCCCGTTGATGAGGGAAACTAATTATAAGACACTCCGTTCTCCGGGCGCTTCCCATTTTTTTAAACATTGCCGGACTAAACGCCACTCTTTTCTCGAGTTGCCGGTTGTACGGTCCGAGGAATTCGAACCTATAACCCTGACGTTTACAATCAAACCATATGCCGATTTCCTTTTTCTCATCGGTAGATTTATTAAAAACTTAATCTTTCTTTTATTGTCCCAATTTTATTATTACTAAAGATGGCGACCCCGATGTCGCAGGGTCCCCTCGAATCAATTATTTTCACACTGCCGCCGAAAAATTGGCGAACGAACTCAATTAACGGATAACGGTTAATTAAATAACAAAATTGTTGTAACTGGATTTTTAAATACATTTCTCTCTGCTATTTTATTATATTTGTTGCTATAGCTTCATGTTGTATCACAGCGGGGTAAGTAGAGGGAACGTAGTGTTAAGCCTCTCCGTTCAGAGAAACTTAGTCCTAGATTTTTATTATATTAATGTGATAACAGTTTGGCGCAGTTGTAACACAATGCGGTGTTAAGTTCCACAAATCAACATACAAAATCAGGGTGAGATAACTCCAGGTTCCCAATTCTTATCTAAGTACTATTGTTAAACTGAAATAAAATGATATGAAAAGTTAACATTTGTAGACTTACCTACTCCTATCCCCATAAAATTATGCATAATATAACTCGTTTACATTCAAATCACGTCGCTAAGTTACGCCGAGTGTTTTAAAACTTTGGCGTTAGGTTTATATGAACTTAAATCTGAGCTTTTAAATATCTAACTGTAGGTACGCGATATTTTAGAGTTTTATTAAAGTATTATTGACATGACAGAGGCCATCGTGAAACAGCGGTAAAGTCTAATTGTAAATGCGACAATTGTGGGTTCGATTCCCACTTAATTTGTTCATTTCCTAGCTCTGGTTAAAAAAAAGCGCCAATTAGTTACGCCACACAACATGCAGCGTCACTAAAATTCTGCGGAAAGTGGAAAATAGAGAGTCTTAACACTAGCTTGCCTGTCGCCCTCTGCCTACCCTGCTATATGTAAGATACAGCGAATCCAAACTACTCCACTCTGACCTCAAATAATATATCAAAATAATAAAATATACTGAATAACAAAATTTACAAACCAAAATTTATAAAGGGATATTCACATTCACATGTAAATTATCACTAAAACGGTTTGCGGTTACGCCTTCGCGTGATTTTGATACAAATGTTAGTGTATTAGTGTCGTGTGGTGCGACATTATGTTACACGTAAAATTTACGTGTACAGCGTGTTTGATTCAATTTCCGAAGAAAACAGAGATAGAAAAGGTAGAGATGACTCTTCGTAGTCCTTTTTAAAAAGCTTTTTAGATTTTTAAGAACTACTTTGGTTGAATTGAAAAAATATTTTTGTGTTGGATTGTTCGTTTTTCGGGAAAAGCTAGGCTTATAACCTCAAGTTAGAGGTTTTTCTGTTATCTCTCTTTTTAGCTTCACCTTCACACAGAGCGAACTTAGTGTTAAGACACTTCGTTCTCGATTTTCCACCCATTTCTGGCATGAGGCATTGCGTGATGAGTGGCGGAACTCGACACCACGCTTTGCCTTGACTCAGTCACGACTGGTCTCAATCCGTTCATTTGAAATACACAACCATTGGGTATTTTCATTTTGCCACAGCTAGAGAAGTATATCTAAAATATATAAACTTACAAGTATGTCAGCTTTGGGAAATTCTGGAGGTTTAAGTTATAATATCTATCGTAGAAATTATAATTTAAAACTGGAAAATTTTAAATTTTTATCACTTTAACAAAAGCTTTATGTCGCATGAAAATATAGATATATTTACTAGTGCAATATTTGAAGTAATTATATTCACGCACACTATCATTTACCCACATTTTTTTCCCGCATCGGCAGGGAGAACCTAATGTTAAGCTGCATTTCCCACATTGCGTATTGCGGCGTCATTCTCAGGAAAATTCAAACAATTCATTACGCCGAATTGTGAGTGGGAAACGAATCCTTAACTAGCTCGTTTTCAGTCAGACTGTTGAGCTCCGCCACAACGGTTTAATTGGATTAACCTATCTAACCAATAATGTTTCATTACAAAACAATAAAAACACTCAATATGCGCTCAAAATCGCCAAAAAACGTAACAAAATTACACCCTTAGCTAAAATACCAATCAAACACACCTGAAACAGTCCTCAGTCGATAATCCAAGCCAAATCGATTTATGATAAATCGTTTCTACATCTCTGATCCCGATTTTATAGTCTATAACGTAAAAAAACTTTTATTTTCGCCACCATTTGCCTTAAAAGGAAGTACTGTGCGACGTATTTCCGGTATATAAGGTTGACATTTGCAAAAGCCTTTACGAAATAACGATGTTCGAACGATCGCGTTCCAAATTCAAATATTATCGCAATATGGCGTCCAATGACATGTTAATATGGCGTCCGGGACTCCAAATGCATAATTTTGTTAGATTTTCCTCCGGTTATTGACATATAAAGAATTTTTTTTATATTGAAAGGAAACGTGTCCATATAAAAATTGATATGTTACATTTGGGTGAGTTCTCTAAAAAGCGAAGGTCGATCGATAGACAAATTGTAACAGGTGATAGAGTATTTAAGGACTTTTTATAAATTCCATATTTGGACAATAGAGTGCTCTATAAATTTATTTTATTTGTTTTTAGCGCCTATTCCATTTAATCATGAAACATGGATCCGCCCGAATATTGTAATTTCCTGTCCGTTGAATTACAAAGATTGAAAACGCTTAAATATTGTCACAAGCTGAAATTTTCATTGTGTGATTTTTCAAAATTTGATACTTGAAATAAAAATTGGACTAAGCATTATTATAATAATATTATTATTATGTCTTCTTTAATATAATAGATCATAGTATACTCATTTATATTAATCTTATTGTGAAAGTGTATTCTTAGCGTATGTTAGTCAAATATGCAAAGATGAGTACGACACTATTTCTATCTATATGTGTATGTAAATTTGGGCGACCTCGGTTATACAGGTAACCTTTCGGCATAGCAAGAGAAAACTTTTTTTACTTTTCTTATTAGCTTCATGCTGTATCCCGCGCATAGCAGGATAGGCAGAGGGATCCTTGGAACCTAGTCCATACACTCCGTTTCCATTAAGACTTCCGTTCCTCGTTTCCTCGTTCCTTCTGGAGCTCGTTACCAGAGCGAGGAAAAAAATTCTATTAAATATTCCTTTCCTCCGAGTGGGAACCAAATCCACCCAATTTAATCAATTTATTTGTGTGTTAATAAAAAAATATAATAACTAATAGAGCTATCTGAACACCAATAATAAAATAATAAAGCGACTTGCGTCCAACGAAAATGCCAAGAAAAAGACAGATTAATTTCGACATAGTCCCCTCTCTTTCGCACTTAGTGTACATTGTGTATCTCCATCCCGCTCTCTCACCCGCGCTTAAGTGTCCGACCAGATGTCGGCACTTTTATTGAAAAACTCCCGGACGCCATATTGTAACTTAGTGAATTAAGATGTAGCGAGGAAAATTGTTATTATAGTATATTTGATGTGTAAAATATGTATATGTTTATATATTTTCTTCGTTTAACGCGGCGTTGAGTTGCAACAATCAAAACGGTTCGTGGGGAGGGGTGTCTTAACACTAGACAAATTACAGCATTGAGTTCCTTCACTTAAGCCCGTAGCCTTCACTTATGAACCGCTCTCAACTTTGAGATTTTTTGAACTTATTCTACCTTAAAACGTCATATCTAAATTAGTTGTAAGCGTGGAGTGGACGCATCTAGTTATTTTCCCGGAGAGCCTAAATTTCCGAATTTATGCACTGATCTTTTTGGGTAAAGTTCCCAGGCTTATTTTTTTATCACTAATCATTGAAGTTAGCACTGAAATATATTGGGATGGGCATGGACTCCCCGTTTACCCATTTATGGTGGTGAGTGGAGACTGGAGAATAAAGTGTTTAAACCAAAGCTTATTTTTTTTGCAAAATACGAGAGATAAAATATAATTTAATATGTAAAAGTAGTTTAACTCTTGCCACCAGACTACCAGCTTGTTTAAAAAACTTTTAGTGTCTACCTAAAACTGTAATCTGTATTGCAATTGCGTACTCTTATAAATTCATGTCCGTCGGTGTCTTTGCATAATAAAAACTGTTCTACGAGTCTATGACTGACAGACAAGATACAGTCGAAACTAATAGACTTAGAATATTGTAATTTCCTGCGACATGTAGGTACCACTATCAGTTAGGAAGTGTAGGGAGACACTAACCTACGGAACAGAAAAAGAAGGGGATTTTCTATCTTAAAGTTTTATACTGTATCCCACACTTTGTAGAGTAGGTAGAGAGAACCTAGTGTTAAGACACTGCATTGCCATTAAGACACTTCGGTTGCCCGTTTTCCGCTGAATTCTCGAACTCGATCCCACTAAATGTCACGTTTATAATCGCATGCTTGTGCCCCTGCAAACACGACTGGCGTACTGGACCTTCTGGATCAAATATGAGATCTGGACCTTTTGAAATTACCGCGTTATGCTAAATAAACTTCCGCTTTATAATATTACTACAGAAGTAGAGAAGGCATCTATATCTATTATACATATAGGTACATATCTACTATATTTTTAATCACATTTATTATAAAAACGAAACAAACCAGCAATCAATATTAAATAATATGTAAAAAAAATATAATTATATTTTTAGGGCTCCGTAGTCAACAGGGAAAAACGGAACCCTTATAGGATCACTTTGTTGTCCGTTTGTCAATACCATAAATCCCGATATTGCGAGGAGGTATCCAGATGAAATTAATATCAAATATTCAGGTCTATGGCCCCGTAGAGTTTTGAAAAAATCAAGCTTTTAAGTCAACGCAATCAAAAGATATGAGCATTTAAGTATCTCTTTTGCTGCATTTTGTATGAAATTCACCTTGTAGTCGATATCTACAGATAAAATTAGACACAAAGTGTGAATTTACAATATAAATATAGGCAAAAATCCGGAAAATGTATAGATATTTCATAGAAAAAAATCATTACAAACTTATATTTGTAGTTCATTTCATACAAAAGGAGCGTATATGCCCGCAAACTTTGTCAATTTTTATAATTTTATTTGTTTATTAATTTAAGTGATAATTGTAAATACCGCTGACCTACAATCCTGAAACTGGTACGAAAGCGTCGGTAAGCGAGGCCAACTCGCGCTTAACTGTTTTTATTTTCTTTATAAAACTAAAAAAATAATATTCTTAAATGTGTAAAAAATCGAATACGATGCAATAAAAGCATAAAATGGAAGTTTTAAATCCTTATTATTATATAAAATATATGATAGCTACCAACTTAATTTAATTTTCAGTAAACTCGTAGGTAAGTATCTATTATAATAATTCTAAATAAAATCCCATCCAAAATTCGTACTGTTAGTTTAGGAGTTCCCTAAACCGACTGAGCTTAACCTTCACACTTCTTTATGACGCCTCGGGCTAGGAAAGTTGTGAAAATGCCGTCAAGTAATACCACAAGGGTCTTATGTTGAGTTTATAGAGATTTATGTATCTGTATATTTTATAGCTTCACACTGCATCCCGCATATAGCAGGGCAGGCAGAGAAAACCTAGAGTTAAAACACTCTGTTACAATTTGTGAAACATTGCTTGTCGAATGGCGAAGCCCAGCGCAGCGATATATTCACAACCGCACACATTCTGATGCTGTACGGCCTCAAATATAAATATTCGATATATAATTCCACATTTAAAGGCCGAGTAAATTTAAGGGTTAACAAAGGCTTCACGGTTATCCCGCAAATAGGAGGGTAGGCAGAGGGAAATGTTATAGGTACTCAACTCGCGCTTTTGCTTTTTTGGTACCAGAGCGAAGAAATTAAATGAAACAAAAAAAGTTTTTTTAATTTGTATAAGTTGCTCTTGAGATGAGCGCGATCAAACAAGCAAATTCTTTAATCCAGTTTCATAATATTAGTATAGAATAGAATTTTTGTTTTTATTTCACAAATTATCTGTATAAAATTGACTGGAATCAATCAAATTGAAAAGCAAATTTACCATTTGTTAACAGAACCTGAAAAAAAAAGTCTTGGACAATTTTTCAGTTTTTATTCTTTATATTTATGTTTTAATGAATAGAAAAGGATTATATATTATAAAAGCCTAATTTCCAAGCATTTTAATATTTGTCAAAACTCTGCTTGATGAGCACAATTTTAACAAATAACAATAAGCTTAAATTACACCGAATTCTCTATAAATTCTCTTATAATAATAGTTCAAAACGTGTAAATTTATATCAAGTTAATATTTTATATGAATATTAAATTAACTTACCTATATTACTCTTTACAGTGTCTCGTTCCTGGTCTCCTAATATGGCACTAACACTAAATTTGAGCAACGGTTTTTTTTGTTCTGTATAGTCCTCACAGTTTCTAACCAAGTCCTCGGTAGTCTTCTCCTTTTCACCTTCATCACCGGAGTTGTCTTGATAGCTGTGTAAGTTGAACCGCTTTTCCAACTCTTCAAGCCGACGGATGCCAGATTTCTTACACGCAAACGGTGGGCAGTCGAAAGAACCACAATGACAACGACGTGTTAAATTCGGAATGTTTAAAACCTCCTTTTCAGAAGTCCTATCATCATTTCTGTTATACAAATCGTGGCTGTAGAAAATATTGTCGTTTTTGACGTGAAAATCCTCGTCTCTACTCTTCGAATCTTCATCTTCTACCTTCTCTATTTCGTCTGTTCTGTTTTCTTCGTCGTGTTCCATCATCCTGGGTTCGTCTACTTCAGGAGAGTTCTCCCGGGAGTAACTCTGCCTATAGCTTTCTAAGTGTTGATTGAGAAATTGATTGTGGAAGTTCACCGTTTTGTGCTGATGCAGGATATTGTCTACCAAAAACGGGGACGTCATGTTAAAAGCGCTTACATTTGACTTGTAGCACAGATTCTGTATAGTTTTTAACATAATGTTGTGATTTGAAACCAACGGATTGATTTTTATCGTTCCATGCTTCAAGTCTGTGGGGTACATAACGTTTTTTTTTAAATTATCTCATTATTCAATATCACTAAATGTCAAAACACGATCGAATTTCTTATTGGCAAAAACGTGCGTCCTCTGCTACGTTTGAACATCGACTGGCGTTGGGGTGTGTTCGTAAAATGGGCGGGATTTAGGGTGGTTTTTGCCCGCTTTTGTGTTGTTACGTCCAAACTAAGTTGACCTCTCCCTCTCTAGCGGACAAAACAATTCCCTATAAAAGTGAGATAGGTAATGTCTTGGGTCTATTATAATGGTCACTTGGTTTGCTCGCAAGTTTTATTTTTCTGCTACCCCGAATTCAATTGCACTCTTATGGCTTTCAAAATAAGGGTGCCTTTCTGAATTTCGATGATAATTTTCCACTTGCCAAGATGTATGCAATGGCCATGTTTATAGCCTTTATTCATAGAAGGGAGTTTAAAGTTTCCGCACCCATTCTCCGCCGTATATGGTATTAATTCTATTTGTTTTATTTATTTGAACGTTCGAGACAGCTCTTCGGGAAATAATATTCTTTTATCGAAATTTTTACTATATACCCGCAATGAACGAATGATAAATTTAATATGGTAATAATTTTTATAGCTGGAGTATTCAAAAGCGAATTTCGTGTACAGATAACTTTGTTTAGTCTTGACAAAGGCTATACAATATTTTATTAATAGTAGGAATGAAAAAAATAATAAAGTTTTCTTGTGAATATGATGTTAATGTTATTAGTCATACTGGCCTTTACAGCGACAACGGGTAGGTAGCGAAGAGGTTACTCTTTCCAGTAGAGTAGAGAGAGTAGAGAAATTGCAAGCAGTATGTGACTGCTTGAGAGACTCTCGACGGCGGTGAGGGCGTCCTAGGCTTGCAACCGTCGATCAAGCTGGGAGTAAAGTTTTTATTGTAAATTTATATCTAAAACTCTAAGATAATGTACGAACGAGAGTACCTAATGGATTTAGAAATAAATTATTATTTCTATAATCAAGGTTGAAGGGAGCGTATCAAATAAACTTAGGTTTGGCGGAAAACCGCGTACAGCTGCTTCGATACAGAGAATATTTTTTTTCATTTTCCCCACTTTGGCAAGAAAATACGCGGCATTGATTCCGCCACTCTATACGTAATGTGTCGTAACGGAGTGTCTTAACGCTGCGTTCCTTCTGCTTACCGTGCTGTAATTATTCATCATCATCATTTTTTTTTAAATCTACGTCAAGTGAACCTTGTACCACATCAAGTCTATTTTCAACCTCTATTCTCAACAACAGTGTGTCCAAAACTGAGATTGGGAAAAAAAGATATATAAGAAAAGAAAAAAGTCAATTTCACTATTAGCCACTCCCTTCTACGTTATTGGTTGTTCTCCATTTCTTAAAAGATCTTACATACGTAATAGAGAAAATTGTAATTTGTGTCTTATACTAAAACAAATAAAGTTTAATTTATTTTGAAAATACTGCAAAGAAGGTTACGATAAAAAAGGTTTTAAGGGTTGACCTATGAATATAATTTCACTGTATTTGAATCGACTACAGTAAGTGACTATAGAGCCGCGTTTTTCTTTAAATATTATCGGATTTTGTGGTGATTTGCGGTTTTTCATCGTTTATTAAACGGTTTTTTATAAGTTGCGATTTTTAATTTTCTGTATTAATTTGTGAATATGATTTACCTACAGTTTTAGTGATGAATATTTCGTTCTTCGTTTTTTTCACGATAGCAGGAAAGAATTTAGTGTTAATATACTACGTTCTACACTTTCCGTTCCTTTTTTGGACGTCGCGTGTTGAGTAGCGGAAATCAACGCCGCGCCTTGTCTTGCCAAGGTGAAAAAATAAATAGAATTAATTACATTTGAAAAGAAAGAAGAAAAGATTTTTGATGTAGTTGTATTTCTATTTCTGGAATTAATAATGTTGTAATAAACCCTTTTGTTATCGACATTACTTCAATCTCAATTAATTTATATTAATTGAGTGTTCTCGATGTATTTTAATTGATGTAATTAGTGGGGCCGTCTTGGCTTGATGTCAGTTTTTGGTTTACTTTGAAGCGTCACAATTAGTTTGGCCACTCAACACGCAATCCCGATAATTCGCCGGGAACCAGAGGGCGGAGTGTTAAACTAGAGATTCCGTCTGCCTACCCTGTTATTTGCGGGATAGTCGTGAAATTGAAAAAAAGAAGATATTGCGCTACACGCTATATTGTATTATATTTATATTTATTACTAACTGGGTCGCGTATCGTTATCGTTATTCGTTTATTATCTAAAAGCCACCCCTTTGAACGGTGTTTATACAATTAGATGATTCGATACGGACAGTTGTGAAGGGGTTGATGTCAAAACATAAGTTTAAATTTATATTTTTGCTTTGTGCTCTACTTAAGTTAGATAAAAATAAAGAATATTTTTATTGTCATTTTCGTGGTATTTCTTGTTTTTTGTTCTTATTTTTTTTAGTTTATATCAGACAATAAAATATTATTTACTTACTATTCTTAAATCTATATAATAATTTGAATATTTTTATCTTTGCACTTATACATTTTCCTTTTTGCAAAATAGGCGAAGATATTCTTAACTATTACAAAACATTTTATTGCGAGTAAAATATAAACAAAAAAACAATCTAGAAATTTATAAAATATTATCGATATCAATAATATAATAAATAAAACGAAAAATAATATTAATACATTGCAATAAATACCAATTTAATTAAAGCTATAGCCGTTACTAATTTAAAAAAAAAATAAAATAAAATATTGCCGCGTGCGGTTGACAGTTGACAGAGATTTTGGCGGGAACACGCGACTATTGTCAAATTAGTCTCGCGTTTAAAAATTTGTCACAGATTAGGGAGGGGCGCCTTTTTGATTATTAATTAATTGAAAAGAGTGTTATTTAAATGTATTTAGATGAAATATTACTGAAATATACTATATATAAAAATATATACTTTATATTAATAATTTTTCTTAATTATTAATGTACTGAACCTAAGTACTACCTTATAGAACAAAAAATCTGTCAAAATAATTACTTACCGTTGTTATTAATAATTGTTGTATATAAAATAAGGCCTAAATTCTTCTTCATTTCTTCAAGCGCAGTATATTGTACATTCACATCGATTTGATGGAAACTAAGATTGCGTTAGATTAGCGTCTAAAAAGTAGATACTTATCTCCACCTTACCCAATAGTAGCTTTTACCTACCGGCGGCTTCGTCTGGTTCGGCTGGTTTTTTTTTAACTACACGCTATAATCGACATGTAACAGTGACAAGATAGGCAGATGGAACCCGGGAACCGTGTGTTACGACCATTTGGTTCCCATTAAGGCACTTGCGTTCCGTACTTTCCAAAATTTTTAAGGCTATATTGCTTGGTGGAGCTCAACGCCGTAAAACAAGTCCAGTTAAATTTAGAATGCAATTAGAATGCACTGCTCATTCTAATTTTGAAGTTAAATGAAGTATGGACTATCCGGCACAAATATTTTTCATTTAGAACCAGTAGTTCCTGAGATTATCGTGCTCGTCCAAAAAAACTCAGTTTTAGCTTTATAATATTAGTATATGTATATTTTATTATAATAATCATTATATAAATGAAAGAGCAGCCCTATTTTTTAATTTATGTAAGCTATAATGACAAATTATATGGATATTATATTTAAAATATAACTAACTGGTTTAAAGTAATAAGTTATGATCATTAAATTAGATTAAAAGATATATTAAATCTTTTTAATAGGATGCTACCGTGAAGCAATTGTAAAGGGTAAAAGCGCGGATTCAAATATTGAACAGAAGGTTCGTATTAAAAATAGTAGTTTTTTTTATTTGAGAAAACCTACTATTAAAACGATTCCCTAATTTTCACAGAATTGTTGAGATATTGCTAGGTGACAATTCCTAAAAATATCAATTTTTCTCTTTTTACTAAAGCAAGGAAATGATAATTCGTTCCCCCGAGTGGGAATCGAACCCACATCCCTCACGTTGGCAGTCACACAGCTTACCGTGAGGACGGCTTCAATTATATAGAATAGGATTTCTTTTGTGCAGTGTTAATAGCATCTCATCCCAGATCCCGCATATACCATATTAGATAGATAAACTCCATATTCCATATTTTTATTCTCTTATTTTCCGTTCTCCATATTCCATTCCGTTTCCACATTGCCTGTTGAGTCAAACCAAACACCATGCTTTGTGACAACAAAGACCAGAAAAAATTAAATAATTAAAATTATTATTATTAACCCACCTGGGAGATTTGTTTTATTTAAATTACTTTCATTTCTCTGCTCTGATAGACAAAGCGCGGCGTTATGTTCCGTGACTTAGCGCACAATGAATATCTTGATAATTGGAGTGGAGGGAAACAGAGTGTCTTTACTTGTTTCAGCTTATTTCGCTGCACAGGAAAAGTTTTGTTTTTTTTGTAGTTTGTTTAACATTTATAGTCGTATACTTACGCCATCTGCTATTGAATAGCAGAAACTTCAGTAAGTGACATCTATCGTTGAACAGATAATATATAAAATTAAAATATATCTTATGACTTTCTAATATTTTAATAATTTGAAATTATTTTCATCCTGTATTATATAAACATTATAAATAATATTTTCAAATATGATGAATTAATAAAAATATGATGAAGATATAAAAAAGATGTAAGCTGTTGTTTAAAACTCGTCTAATAATATTGTTTTTTTTTATAATTATTTTTAGTAAGTATAGCAGTGCTTCTTAATATTTATTGTTATCTATTCTCTTGCAGAGCTAATATAAAATTTGCTCAAAAGATAAATTCTAACGCTATCTTTAGCGTGAAGAGAAAGACGAATATTAAAAATTAAACTCGTTTATCCTGCCCTCAGTTATACGGATTCGGGACCGAACTACCTATCAAACGCTACCAATTACCTATGTCAAATATAATTATGTAACCTCCTCGGCGTACCCCGCTATTACCTAGTGTTAAGACATTCCGTTTTCTATTTTCCGCCAACTTCTGTAGGCATTGCCTGTTGACACCAGAGCGAAGAAATAAAAATATTAATTTAAATTAATATTTAATTTCCTCCTGTAGGGATCAGACCCACAACAGACGCGATTACGATCACACCGTTACCGTTTAAATATTAAGTGAAATTCATATCCACACTACACTGATGACCCTTATACTAACCTATTATCTATTAATATTATAAAGCTGAATAATTTGTTTGTTTTGGTAGCTAAATACTAGAACTATAAATGGAATTAAAATAAACAAATAAACACTTTGGTAAGCGGCATTTAATTATAAAAAGAAAATTACAAAAGATTAACATTAAAATAATATCACTAGAAATCTTACAAATTATTCTTAATCTATCTTTATATATTAGGCTGAATAAAGGGAATACAAATGCATAATATGAATTGTATTATTTTTATTATTAGTTTCACAGTGTATCTCATACATAGCGGGATAGGTAGAGGGGCCTTATATTGAGACATACAAGTGCCCAGTTTTCGAGATTTGCCCATTGCGTAACTGAACCCCGCGCTTTAGAAACCTTGTTAGTTAAAGAGACGACATCTCAAATTAATGTTATTAATTTATTTTTTCATGATTACACCTAATACTTTATAAGGAATTATACAATATCACATTTCACACATACAGAGAACAAAAATTACTGCAACTGAGATTGAACCTCCTATATTCAGCCTAAAACATAAAGACAAGTGAAGACATGTATGGATAAAGGTATATGTCATAATATTTGAACTCCAAGATCATTTAATTGTAGAAGTTTGTTTCATAACAGTTTTAATATTGTATTAACACAAAAAAATCTATACTTATTATAACTAAAGCTTGTTTGATTGAACATGTTAATCTCAGGAATTACTGCTTTGAATTGACATATTTTTTTGTATTAAATAATTTATTAATTTAGGCACTCTATACAGTCAACAGTCAATAGGAATAAAGTACAAAAAATATTCAAGGGACAGAAAGATTTCTAGAGCTTACAAGAGCATGTTGCACAACTTTTAGATAATTTTTAGTTAGAATATAGGTAGTAAGTTGTAGACCTTTTTCACAAAAAACTGAACTACATTTATTTCTATTGAAAATAAAAAAAATATGTGACAGTAACCTTCGCCCATACACATCCTCGAGTGATGTAAATTTAAGGTACATTAAAATCTCTTGGTAACAGTAGTTATGGGAATACCATCACAGCCTGCAGGCATTTACAATTAATTTCTTAGTTAAAAACCTAAACAAAAAAATCATCGAAAAGTGAAAAAACGTAATTTACAAATTTTGAAAACATCAAAATGTTTTTATTTATTTTAATATATATTTTATTCTATAAAGTATTATAAAACCATTGTTTTTTTTTCACCATATTACTTAATAAGAACTTAATAGGTATTTCATTAAACATTTTTTTTCTTAGTTTATTAAGATTTTCAATATTTCGCTTCACATTATATAATTAAATTTCTGCAAAATAAAAAATAACCCGATTTTACAATATTTTTGTATTCCGTAATAAAACACAACCCTTTTATTAAATTACAATTAACCAAGTGTGCAAAAGTAGTCTAACCCACAATTTAATTTTAATTAAATTTAATTTTTTTGAGATATAAGTTAATTAATGATTAACACAACTTTATTTTTGCTTTCTATATTTAGCAGACAGGCAGAAAGAGCCTAGTGTTTTAATATTTATTTGAAAGGGAAAATATTTGCAAGCATATGAAAAATCACATCACATCTCTTGAACACTTCTCGTCACTCAATCTACTTGACATTAATTATCTTTATCAAGCAATGACAACATTTTTATATACCTGTACCATAAAGACCTTTTTCTAATTTATATTTCTTTTATACATGATAAATATTTAATATTAATAAAAATATTATTCAAATTATATACTCGTTCAGAAATAAAATAAGTACAAGAGATGTGCAATGATAAAAAGAAATCAAATACCTATTATAACATTATTTTTCTAATAAAACTAATTAAATAGTGTTGTATTTTTTTAACAAATATTTGATATAATACAAATAAAAAATCGTGGGTCACACTATATAGCAACTGTTCTGAGACAAAATGAAAAAGTAAACAGTCACAAAAATATAAAAAAGCACCATAAAATTGGTTTTTTAAAAGGTTTTTGAATAATCTATACAAAATTATAATAATAATTTCAAGTCAAATTATAAAAAAAGCATTGCAAAATATGATGACAGAATATGAAGGAATTCTATTTTTTAATTATTGTCTCTGTTCATTCAATTATGATTAATTATGAATAAAAACACAAGTAATTGACTATTTAATCTGTGTATATTATTTGCACTCATTTATTATTATTTGAGTTCAATTGGCAAAATAGAAAAAAATACAATTAAAAAAATTGTATCAAAACTTTTAACATTTAAAATGACTTAAGTATTTAAAAAAATATTCAAAATTATTTTGCTGTTTTTCCGAATATAATTTTGTTCATAAAAAATATTAAATTAGCTCCAGGCTCTAGATATTAACAATATTTTTTAAAGTCATAGAATTTGACTAGCTTTTAATTTTGATATCATAAACTCCATACATATGTAAAAAAAGTTGTGACAGTAATTCATTAAAAAATGCTTAAATTATTAAAAAAAAATAATCACTGGCTTAGTTATCCCTGATTTAATCAAACAAAAAAATTAAATCTATACAAAAAATAATTAAAATATAAGAGAGCATTAAAAAACCTAAACTAAGTACAAAATAAATCACGCACACACCAAACTAACTAGCAAAGTTGCACCATTCCATACAAAATGTATGAAAACAATTAGAAATAAATCAAAAAGAAAAAAACTAAAATCCATATTTTTATATACTATGACTCTAATGACAATTCAATTTTATCACTAACAAATTCATCACCTTTTTTCACACTTAAATTATGAATAGTTTCATCACTTATTTCATCACTTTTCATTAGATTGAGTCCTACATCATTTATTTCGTCATTTTTCATCAAATTGAGTCCCACATCACTGATTTCATCACTTTTCAATAAATGTTTAAACTGTAAATGTTTTTCCAAACTCGACTTTTGAACACAACGGTATGAACATTGTGGACATTTCACGGACTTTTGTCTTGGCTTATACGGTTTTATTTGATTTTTAATGTCTAATTTGTCGCCATCTTTTTCATTTATATGCCTTTGCTTATGTTTAGTCAAATTAGTTTTTTGAACGCATCTATAATTACATATATCACAACTGAATGGTTTCTGATCTGTGTGTAGGTACATATGTTTAACTAAATTGGGTTTCTGAACAGTTCTATAATCACAAAATGGGCAAGCAAACGGTTTGTAACCAGTATGGGTTCTCTCATGAACAACTAAATTATTCTTTTGAGCACAACGGTATTCACAGTATCTACACGCAAAGGGTTTCTGCTTCATATGGACCAGAATATGTTTGGCCACATTGTTTTTTTGTCCCGATTTATAATCACAGAAGGTACACGCGTAGGGTTTCTCTCCTGTGTGAGTTCTTTCGTGTATTTTTAAGATGGCCGGCGATTGACATCTATATGCGCATTGGCTACAACTGAACTTCCCTAGTTTTTCTAAATCACTATTTTCACCGTTCTCACAAGTTTTTGCGTGAGATTTTAACACTCTCTTTGAAGGAAATATATCATTGCATTTATAGCAAACATATTCCCCTTTTATGTTCATAGACAGTTCTTCCGCCATTTTGTTATGTAAACTAGAATTGTTTTCATTTTTTTCAGCAATCACATAATCATTACTATATTCATAAAACATTTTATTTTGATCTGTCGGTTTCAAATTTTCTTTTGGTTCTTCAATTTTATCTTTTTTCTCATCTTGTCTTACTTTTTTTAAATCCTCCGTATAAGGACTAGTGTTATCAAAATCTCTGTGCATAACTAAATTTTGGGGATTTTCTCGGAAAATATCGACGTGATTTTGTACGTAACTTTGTTGGCGGGAATATAGATCTATTGGATTTAAAGCTGGTACTGCCATATGATTGTTATATATAGGATATATTTGTTCATGGATATTTGTGTTTGGCTGAGTGTGGTCCGTCTGTTGAGTGATTTCTCCTAAAAAATAGAAACATGAGTATTTTATTACACGCTATATGTCTTGCATATAGCAAGATAGGCAGAAAGAACCCAACTTTAAGATATTTTCCGCAAAATTTGTGTAGTGAGTAGTTGACCTAAATGCTGGGCTTTATCTTGTTACTAGAGCGAAGATATTATAATAATTATCCCTTACATTATAATTTATAAAGGCATATATAAATCCCATAATAAATAATAAAAAACTAAATGCCAGCATAGTTCATATCAACTTAAAGAGATATTTATTAAAAAAAAAAAGAAACTAAAAGCCAGTTTCAATATAATGCTCTTTAAGGATACACATATATTTAATATTTCTAAGCTAACACTTGTTTAATTGCCTTATATGAATATTTTAGACAGGTTAGAAAAGGTCAAAAGTGTCTAAAATAATTTAGCATACAAGTATTATGTTGTTTCTTATTCACATTATAGTTGAAAATAGACATGGTCACTATGCGAAAAAAAAGAAATTAATATGTTTCTTAATACAATAAATATTAAAGACAAAAATATTTTAATCTTAATATAATATAATCATAATATAATTTCATTAAAACAATATTACGTAAGAAATTTAAAACAATGACATGATGATATCATTGTGGGTCATTAATAACAGGGGTAACAAATAAATAGCTTTGGATTTTAGTTTTACCCCATTATTTTACCTTCCCGTTCAGACAACTTCTGACATAAAATATTTTATTTATAGCAAAATAATATTTTCTAGATACATAATACAAAATTTATTAACAGCTTAAAATCTTAAAAAGGAATAGGCAGCAATCCATATTGTGAAAGAAACTACACTCGACGGTCGACTAGTCATAGTCGCCCTGAAGTTATCTTTAGATAGCTACACAAATTTTATTTGATAATTATTTTGTACCTACTTTTTTAAAATAATTTTATTTGATAATTATTTTCTATCTAGTACTAAAAAATGGTTACAAAAGTAACTCACCATTAATTCCACCATTATTTAAGCCTTGATTTATATTCTCATAGAAGTAACCGTCGTCATCTTGTTCGGACTTTATATGGCAGGGCATTGGAAACAATTGCTCGTTTTGGTCTAATTTCTGTTCGTGTATTACACCTGAATTGAATATTCTGTGATCTAAACGCTGCGCCAACGTTTGATCTAATCTTTGGGCTAAGCTTTGATCTAATCTTTGTGCCAAAGTTTGATCTAATCTTTGGGCCAAAGTTTGATCCAACCGTTGACTAAATGTCTGGTCTAATCTATCCAGATTTTGGTCTAAACGCAAAGCCATGTTTTGTTCTAAACGCTGTGCTATATGCTGCTCTATCAAATGATTGTCAACAGAATTTTGAACAGAAAGATTCCTTCTAGATTCTTCTTGATTTAAAATAATATCATTTTCTATATTGTGGCGACTCAGATGCGAAAGATCGATTTCACCAACCAACTCTTGTTGCATGTCTCGATTAATATTTTGCGGAATGTCATTTAATCGTAAATTTTGATTCATTTCTGCCATCCTCAGCTCTTGTTCGTGGAGGAGACCATTGTGAAGATCTATTTCATTTAAATTTCTGGCCATCGTCAAGTCCAAATTTCTAGTCAAATTCTGAGTTAATATATCATCATGCCTTAAATTCTGCTGTAATTCATTAGGTACAGAAATGAGCTCCATATCCATGGTCAAATTTTTCGTCAAATGCGCTGGTAGTTCATTAAAATTTAGGGAACGTGTCAAATGGTTAGTTTTCAGCATCAATGTGGACATTTGTCGCGGTGATATAGGCAGTTGAAAATTATGAACTAATGTGCTGTTATTTAGTGAGGATTGCATCGCTTGGTGTAGCTGCTCCATCGATATGGCGGTATGTTGATAATCTGTGGTATCCATTTGGTGGGATTTTTGCATCTGTAAAAAGAAAAAACGCTTAAATGATTTTCAAATTCCACCAAATTAACACAGACATAGTTTAATAGTAAACCCTGTAGTGGTTGTGACTTCGATCTTTAATCAAAGGACGGCCTATTTAGTCACTCTAGTATACAAAGCAGTTCCACCACACTAGGTGATGTTTAAGTGTTTTAATTATTAGATGTTCTTAAATATTTCTTGAAATTCTAAAAATTTTAATACCTGATACATTATATTTATTCTTAATTTACACAAAACTGTTTCTTTATAACTTTCAATTCACAATATTGTACACGTAATAAATTATTTAATAAAAGACTAATTAAACGACTATCTTTTGACGACTGTATATAAAAAATCATTTTCCTTTAGATAATCCATATGAATACAAAAATCGATAATTTCTTTATCAGTCTTAGACGATAATGCTAATTTGGCGTACGTCTTATATTTGGAGTCCCACGGTGAAAGTGGCATATCTCCTATTTAAAATAAAAGTTTATTAACTTTTATTTTATACCAAAAATATACTTTTTGTGAGGGCAGTTGTGACACAGGGGCACCAAAGTGCCATTGAAAACGTGACAGATTGTAGGGCGAATAAATATAATATTTAATAGTCTGGTAACAAGACAAAGCAGGACGTTGAATTCCACCTCTCAAAAGGCAATGCCTTGAGAATACAGATGAAGGTGGAAAGGGTATCTTAATTGGGAAGGTATGTAAGACACACACATAATTTTTAAAAATCAATGTTTAGTTTGAAAACAAACTACTTATTATGTAGTATTAGAAAGTCATAAAAATAAATAAATAAATCAGAAATAAAATTACTAAATAGGAACAAAATCATTAAGCAAAAATCTTTTAACTTTTAAAATTATTGAAAAGTATTTCCCCAGCATAATTATATAAAATCCATCATCCACCACAAATTCATTATGCTGTTATATACTGAAAAAATTATAAATGCATTATATTCTTCACAATTTTGTGATAGATCACATTTTACATTTATTAAAAATTGTGTCAATTTTATTTAATTTTTATCTTAAAGAATAAGTTAAATTAAATTGAAATGTCAAATTACAGTGTACTCTAATATAGTAATATTCTACAGTATAAAATACAGGGAAAGTGTAAAAAAAAGAATATCTAATATTGCACAAACAACTTTTTCTACGATCTTATCTTTAAATTATTTTACAATTAATAATCTATGCTTTGTTTCTTTTTTCTTCCAATATTAAACTTGGGCCACTTTACTACAGAAAACACACAATTCATCTTACAAACCAATTAAATTGTTATCTGACATAATCTTTTAGGCATAGTAACAATGTTGTTGAATTAATATTTTATCTAATCTGTATTGTATCCAACAGATAAACTAAAATAGACATGTGGAGAGTATCCGCTTAGGCATTATTGTTTTGTGTTAAAAAAAGTTATACTTCTTATCATATAAATTATCTGGGAATGACTTTAAAGCTCTTCAGTCAAAGGTTTTTTTTATATTATATTTATTATATTTTGTAATATATATTTTTTCTTTTAATCAAATTCTAAATATTGTTAAAAACATACAATACAATCATTTTTTAATTATCAAATTAACTGTCATTGGCTTGGGGGCCAGCTCTGCGGAAAAGAGCCAGTGACAAACTCAACAGTTATCTTTTCAATATAACAGTTAGTAGTAAAATTGTAGTAAGTTACAATTTTGTTAACTAATCCTAATATTTTTTCAGCTTTTTATCCTATGTAGAATGAACCTACAATTAAGATTATCCTTTCTCCACTAAGATATAAGTGATAAATTATTGCATATCTTCCATCCAGTAACATACAGTATGAATTCAGCCAGCTAATATGATTTGTCTCTAGAAGGAGCACATTAGTAAAGAAAGTGTCTTAACACAGGTCCTTTATGTCTACTCTCTTGTATACAATATTGGTCAAGCTAGAAATCATTTGACTTTATTTTTGTTTTTACTTCACACCCTGCGCTTGCACTTTGTAGAACCAAACCCACAGGCATTTCGTTTTATAGAATCACTAGCGGACGCGCGCAGCTTCGCTTGCTTATTTAGGGGTGAATTCTAATAAACCACGAAAAGTGTTCATTGAAATATTTCGAGTCTAGAATAGTCTAAATTTCAAATTTTATAAGAATCGGTGACGATTTAAAGATTTTTCCATACAAACTTTCAACCCCTTATTTGCACCCTTAGGGGGTGAATTCTAGAAAACCATGAAACACATGTTCAATTAAATATTTTTAAGAGTCTAAATGTCAAATTTTATAATAATCGGTGGCGTTTTAAAGATTTTTCCATACAAACTTTCAACCCTTTATTTGCACCCTTAGGGGAAGAATTCTAGAAAACCATGAAACATGTATTCAATTAAATACTTTTAAGAGTCTGAAATTAAAATTTTATAAAAATTGGTGCCGATTTAAAAAAATTCTATACAAACTTTCAACCCCTTATTTGCACCCTTAGGGAGAGAATTCTAGAAAACGATGAAACACATATTCAATTAAATACTTTAAAAAATCTAAATTTCAAATTTTATAGAAATCAGTGCAGATTTAATTTTATTTCCATACAAACTTTCAACCCCTATTTCGTCCCTTTAGGGTTAAAATTTTTCAAAATCCCTTCTTAGTGGACGTCCAGATTACGAAAGTAAACATCTGTCCAAATTTCATGTTTCTACGCACAGCGGTTACGGCTGTGCGTGCGTCTTACCTCAGTCAGTGAGGACAAGTCCTTTTATATATATAAATAATATTACCATAATAAACTGCAATAATTGTAAAAAAAATTGATTGTTTGGTAAAAAACTTGGTTTATATTCTTTATGTCATAGTTTAAATAACAATTTGTTATCTTTGTGTTTTTTTTATAATAGTGACATAATACCTATCAATAAAGTAAGAAAAATAAAAATATTTTCAACATATGTTATATATAAGCCACATAAAAAAATAAAATATATATTAATATAAATCTTTAACTGGCCTTTTCATGACCTTGATAGTTAGTTGTAAGATATATGTATATCTTATATTTTAAAACATTTTCAATTTAACAATACATATATTTATATTTTTGTATTAAAATGGGTAACTTGTATACCAACTGTGGAACCAAAAATAAGCATTTATTTTAAACAATTTTTAAAATAATAAATTTTGCACTAAGTCAGTGAATCACTTTAAAACTTTTAAAATTGCAAACAAAATTAAAAATGTACTTACACTCTCCATGTAAATTTTATAATTCTCTTCATCTAGTAAATTGCTTTCTTCTCGTTTCACAAAATCCATATTCATTTTAATATAATTTGAATTACTAACTCTAAACCTAAATCTATTTTTTAACGTACAGAACCTAACCTAACAATGTTATTTACATTTATTAATAACATAAAATAATCACTAAAAATTATAAGAAAAAGCCAAAAGGTAGCAGGATAATAAAATTACATGATTCACAATTAAAAGGTCAAGATTATACTTGAAAGTAATAAAACAAAAAAGATATATATTTTTTTGTTCGTTTGACGTTAGCGAGTAAAAGAAAGGAAGCTAGACATAAATAGTAGACTGCCGTCAACGAACATCTGTCGTTTTGTCTATTGTTTAAATGTTGCTATTTATTGAATAAGAAAAAAGGTGTTGCCACTTAAAAAATAAAATAAAATTATTATGTTACTTAAAGTTTAAACCAATAAATACCGTATAGTTGAGTGAATGCCATATATTATATATATTTTAATAATTTAGTTTTATCATACATATTTATATGTATAGCATTCAAACATTATGTTAATGGGTCATACACAAATTGCGGCCTAAATGTGTACGAAAAGAAAAGTGAAATATTTGTTCAAAATCACTCTCATTTAATTCTTATAGATTAACCTAATACAGGAAAAATATGAGACCAGATCATTATTGGTTTTCGAGAAAGATATGCGACGCATAATTTTTTTGATTTGATTAATATTTTATACATAACAATAGCAACTTTAATCGGTAATAACTGCAGAAATATTAACTGTGTCGCAGTTATTAGCTCCCGCCTCGCAGCCGGTGAAGCTAATATGTAAATCATCTGCTGGTGACGATGATTAATGTCGATCAATGTTTTGTTTAGCTCTACTTGTCTCACGTCTTCGTTTTTTCTTCTCTTCATTGCTTTAGTGCACCCCAGATCTGTTTGAGTAGGGCAATGTGGCTTGAACAATCTAAAAAAGGTAGCTAAGCTAAGATTTCGTTATTTAAGGTAACAGAAAATATGTCAACAGAAAAGATTTTCCAATTGAAAATCAGCAATGGTCTTTAGTTTTCAAGGATAGAGAAATGGCAAGTGAGATTTCAAAAATACTCCTTTAAATCCATTGTGCCTATATAATTACAAATATAAGTAGCACATACTTACCAAAATACACTAAAAATAGGAAAGATGCATTGATCTTTTACAAAATGAATAAAATACACGATTCTTTTTATTGGAATATAAAAATACACATCCGTCTTGCGTAATGGGTGTAAGCAAATTATAGCTGTCTAATATTACCAAATTAAAAGATATTACATTTAAGGTAACTTTAGTAGAAATTTTTTAAATGCAGATTTTTTGGACCACAGAAAAGATCTAGTTTATTAGAAATTATAGTAAAAAGGCTGAAGCACATTTTGGAAATTATCATTAAAAAATCAACTCAAGTATATTCTACGCTGAAAATATGTGTGATTTCGATGACACGGGCGTAATAACTTTTTGAAACTATGAACTACGAATCTGAACATTCCACAGAAGGGGACAAATGATGGAATTTGAATTTTTTTCTTTACATTTTTTTAAAATTTTGATGTGTAGACTATCCATATATCATAAGGGGGTAGGCATAGTTAAATTTAGAATGAAAAATCATTCTATTTTCTTTTATTTGTTATAGCTATTGTAATATAACACTCATATGAGTATGACCCTAATACTACTTATTTGAAGAAATTCAAATTACTTTTTTGTAGCAATATAACAAAAAAAATATAAAATATTTTTTAGATGTGTTTGCACTCAGTAATTCACTTCACATAAAATATCGTTATTACAGTAGTTACGATATTTTAAGTGAATTATTAATTAAACTTTTGGCTTACAAAAGTGCTGCCAGTGACTTAAATTATATAATAATCGAATATTCCGGGCTAACTATTTTTTAACCTTGAACGTTGACATTTAATTTTAAGTATCGGCACCGCTGAATTTATGTTTATCCGCCAAGCTAAAAATATTTGTTTTAACTCTAAAGATTTGTCAAAAAAGTTACTATCGTTGCAATATTATACAATATCGTTTGAACAACAAATTAAGTAAGTATTTGTAATGCAAATTACTCGATTTTATGGCTGTTTTCTATTTTACTATAAATCTATATCGGTTTTTTATTTGAATATATTTATATTTACTTTGACATATTTTATAAATAATACTTCTAACGAGTTACTATAAGTACTTATTGTAATTGATATACTAAAAGTATATCATGTACAAGAATAGTATATATTCATAAATATAGGAAATTGGCAACATATTGTATCTCATTATGATGATGGTTAGCTATAAATTCATGCCTGGATTTATCTATATTTATATACTAATATTGTAAAGTTGAAGAATTTAGTTGAACAAACATCTCACATCAACAAGTCCGGAAATATTACATATATTACAATGCTAATGAATTATGAATTGAATCAAATTTTACCAAATAAAATAATTCCCCTCAGGGAGGATCAAACTCACAAGCCTTTGTGTGTAAAAACACTACATCACAGCAGCAACATTATATAATTCAATTAATTCATATATTATAATCATTATTAAATTAACAATATTTTATTTATTTGTATGAATTTTCAGATTATACTCATCTTGCAAAATGTCAAAATCAGCTTTAATGATTATTGCTCAAGGCGCTGAGGAAATGGAAACCGTCATCACAGTTGATATGCTTAGACGAGCTGGGGTAAAAAATCATTATTCTTATTTATATAATAATAGAGCCTTTTAACCCAAATCTAATTTACATTTCAAATGTTGTTAGCAGTGTTACTATTTATTTAAAGTTAACTTATTAATAGTGTTAGTATTATTTGACTCGGAACCCCCTATTTGTGGACCCTATTTGTGTATCTGTGTACCCTTTGTAGGGTTGGCCAACTGTTCTTTTTCCCATTGAATGTGTTTCGTATCATTGAATTTTAGAGAATCCACATACAGAGATCTATTGAATTCTCTGTATTTTTCTATGTCATGGTCTAATGCTACCTGTTGGGTTGAAACCTGCTCAAAATTCAGCTTGTACTCCTGGTTGTGACACTTTGATTGCCTTTATAGTAATATACGTAGTAGAAAATTGTTCATATATACTTGTTAGTATACTAATTGGTCTGTAATTTTCTATGTCTAATGGGATCTCTTTTTACACAGCCAGCCAATTTTTTTTAATATATGTATTGCATTTATATTATTGTTCCCTAGCTTTTACTTGGGACTTTGATTGTATGGTCAAATGGAATAACTGACTGTTATGTTTGACACATTATACATTTAGTAGCAGCGCTTTTTCTTGTTACCAGAGTAAGGAAATGATAATATATAATATATTCCCCCAATTGGGAATCAAATCTACAACCGTTTTGTTTACCTTCTCTCTTAGCGACATGCTGCACTTCTGCAATACAATTAAATTTTTCAATTATTTGTGTATATATTTACAGATAACTGTAACACTAGCTGGTCTAGATGGTGACGCACCTGTGCTATGTTCTCGTCAGATCACTTTAGTTCCTGATAAGTCGCTGAATGATGCATTGGCTGAGAAACCTCAATATGATGCTGTAAGTTTACGTTTATTGATTATTTTATTTAGTCTGCCGCACACAGCAGGATAAGCAGAAGGAACATGGGAACTTAGTATTATGACACACCATTCCTATTAAGACACTTTTGTTTTCCGCCGATTTTTCGAGGCAGTGCTTGTTGAGTGACGGAACTCAACGCCGCGTTTTGCCTCGACATGAAAGCGAAGAAATGTAAATAAATATTTCATTCCTCAAGTGGAGATTGAACCCAGAACCAGTCAATTTTACAGTCACACTTTGTGCCCCTGCGCCGCCACCGGCCTCACGCATTATTTTATTTAGTGTTTTAAAATTGTCTTTTTATTACAGTTTTATGTTGTATCCCACACGTAGAAACCTGGTATACCTGGAACCTGAGAAACTAGTTTTAAGACAGTTTTGCTTTGCGTCGAAATCTCGAGTCATTGCTTGTTAAGTGAGGGGACGAGACGTGACGTGACGTGAACTCCACGCCGCGCTTTGCCTCATTACCAGAGCAAGGATTTCTTTGAAGGGGTAATCGAACCTACAACCGTCGGGTTTACAGTCACTCGCTTGTGACTGCCCTGCGCCACTATGGCCTCTAATTTCTATTTTATTATTTTTATGATAATTTTTTCCTGTAAGGTAATACTACCAGGTGGTCTGGAAGGCTCGGAACGCCTCTCCAAGTCGGAGGTAGTGGGTTCATTACTAAAGGAACACGAGAATAGTGGTAAAATTGTAGCGGCCATATGTGCTGGTTAGTTAACATTATGTATTTTTATGTTATTTTGATCTATAAAATGTAGATGTTTGGATGATTTTAAGTGTCGTGGTAATAATTTAATAAAAAATAATAATTTAAATATCTAATAAAAATTTTACTTCGCTTGTATTAAGTATAAAATGTAAATTGGAGATATTTTTATTCCCCGAGTAGAGGAATGTTGAACCCATGGCCGTCACATTTACAATCACACGCTTTGCCACTGCGCCACGGCGGCCCCAATGTTTTTTATGTTTTGTTTGCTTCACAAATGGTGAAAAACTATTAAAGCGACCTACAATTATTGCGCTTCCAGTACATTAAACACATTAATTGCTCGCTTCTCTTTGTTTCGTTGCAAGAACGAAACTTTTGAATATTTCATTATCTCAAGTAGGAATCGACCCACAACTATCGCGTCTACAGTCGCATGCTTTTGCCACTGCGCCACCACGGCCTCAATTATTATTCGTATTTATATTATTTGGTTTCAGCGCCAACGGCTTTTGTAGCGCACGGTGTGGCTAAAAACAAGCAATTAACATCATACCCGTCGACCAAAGATAAAATAACAGGAGATTATAAATATGTGGAAGGAGAAAGAGTTGTTGTTGATGGCAACATTGTTACTAGTAGAGTAAGTGTTGCTAGTGGGAAAAGTGCTTTCTTTATATTTTTTATATTAAATTGTTTATTTTATATGTGTATTATTAACTTATAAAGTAAAACAATTTTACATTACTGTATTCTTCACGCAACGTTAGAAATTGTGGAAAAACTCAATGAATTACTTTTGTAGCTTTACGCTGTATCCTGCATAAAGCAGGGTAAGCAAAGGGAATCTAGTGTTAAGACACTCTGTTCCCAATGCACCAACCAATTTGGGAATCTGCATGTTGAGTGACAACTCAAAGCTGCATTTTATCTTGTTACCGGATGAAAAATTAAATTATTTATTTCACCAAGTGGGAAGCGATCCCGCAATCATTGCATTTACAGACACACTATTCCACCCCATTTACTAATGACTACAAATAGTTTATAAAATTGTTTTTTAATAAAAATTTATGATTTTTTCTTTTATTGTTAGGGCCCAGGCACAGCATATTGGTTCGGTCTGAAACTCATAGAAATGTTAGTGGGCAAAGATAAAGCTGATCAAGTGGAGAAAGGAATGTTGATCTCAGGATATTAAGAAGATATCTTGAGATAGATCTTAAGACATGATTGGAAATCTTAAGTAAATCTCAAGATTTATATATGTTATAAGGAATTGGCTGTATTATATATGTATGTTTAAATTTCGTAGGAATAAACTGTTTGATTATTGTTTTTATTGTTTTATTTTTCAGTTTCTTCTTTTATTCAAATTTATAAGGCAAATCGATTAATCAATTTAGCGATATTTTATATGAATCCTTTTTTTTTTTTCAAAGTACTTAATAAGCACAAAGGTACAATTGGCACCGGTACTACGTCACGATTAATGTCATGATAAATGAATAGTCCATTTATCAAAAAAAAAAATCAATTCAAACTAGCAGTTCCTGAGATAAGGGCGTATATAAGTATAGATTTGTATCATTTTACAATGCGTATGAAAAGCGATACTTATACATGGTAAAATCGTTATTATACAGGGTGGAAGAGGCCGCGCTTCTTTAACTGAAACTGCATATAGGGTAAAATATTTCAAACCCAGAATTAAAAAAAATAATCAAGGCACCTCAACGGTTTGGACGTAGGATTTTTTTTTCATTTCACGATTTTTATCCATACCTGTATTTCGTGTCACGCACACATACGTATGTGACGTTGCCGCTTTGACAGGTAAGTGTGTGCGTGCCTATGTTATACTTTACAAATGGCGTTTTATTTTAAAACGATAATTTTATTATTTATTTTGTTTGAAAAAAAAACTTTTTCATTTTTGAGAATTATTTTTTTTTCGAATTATATTAGGCTTTTATAGAGTAGTTAAAACTGTGGTTTCATTTAAAGTGGCGCTGACAATTCCACCCTGTATAGTAAAATCATATAAGAATTTTTATAGCTTGTTGTCTTCAAATCTCGCTACGTTCAAATTTTTATGTTTTTTATTCAATATATGTATTAAGTAAGTTAGAATATTTTTATTTTTTATGTTAAAATAAATGCAGAAGAAAAATATTTAACCAAATTGAGGCCGTCGAGGCGCACTGTAGACGCGAACGAAGGTTGTGAATATTCTCACTTGGGAAATGCAATTTTTACGTTTAAATGCTTTTATTTTCATTTGCTTCGCTCTAGTATCACGGCGTTAAATTCCACCCCTGACTTCGGAATTCGTCAGAAATTAATATGATAAAAATAATAAGAAATAATACGAAATGATGCCCCTTCTAAAGCTATTATTTTTGAGAATTTAACCATTATGTTACATTTCATTTTTCTGAAGTAGTACTACCTGTAGATGCTAGCTGCAAAATTTCATAGTTCCAGGTCAACCGGAAGTGCCTAAAAAAAGAAAAAAATGTAGAAAAAGTTTTTTTCAGGAAATCAAGTGAAAGTACTGTAGCTCTGAGTATACTGTATATGGTTTGGATTTCAACTCGATATCAGTTCAGTTCTTTATTTATGGCGCTTCGAGCGTTCCAAAAAACTCCATCGTTCCATCTCCAAACGTTCCTGAGATAAACGCTCTTGACAAACACACTGACACATAGACAGATGCATGGACAAGGAAGTTATAAGTTATAAGGGTTCTTTTTTCCTTAAAAAGTACGGAACTTTAAAAATAAATATTAGTTTATAATTAAACATAAAATATAGACTTACTATTTCTCCATTTTAAAACCAATGACCTAGACCGAGAAATAAAAGATGGCTTAAATAAGTTTCATAACCCAAATGAGGTTTGGACCCACAGACAAGGAGTGCGTCACGATGACGTCACTTAGTATAAATGACACAGCGGCTGCCCCACTCCCACATGTATTTATTTACTTTTAAAATGTGATAACATACTTGGTATCTGTCCTAAGACCAAACGACACCTAAACGAGTAGGTATTCTTTTTAACATTTTTAATTTTATACAATAATTATCATAGATATTTTTATACATATTCTAGCGGCCCGCTCGCGGTTTCACCCGCGTGAACTATGTTATTATTAATTTCGGTCTCCATGACTACGTCCTAGTGACGTCTATGCAAAATTTGAGACTCCTAGCATTTGTAGTAACGAAGTTTCATACAAACTTTCGACCCCAAAAACAACCCCTTAGAAGTCGAATATTGCAAATTCCCGTCTTAGCGAGCACTTACGTCCTATAAGTAACTCCTATGCAAAATTTGAGATTCCTAGCACTTGTAATTTCTGAGATTTCGTGATGAGTGAGTGACCTTTCGATTTTATATATATGGATATTTGTTAATAATAATAAAATAAAATAAAAAAATGTGGTGCCATAGGAACTGAGTGCCATAGGGGTGGAGCATATGGTACTCTATCCCTAGAAAAATGCAAGCTCTATGTGGCTGCCTGTGAAGAAAACTCACACTTACTAACTTATTATTTAGATGCCTTGTTTACCATGAACGGCTAAATATAGGAATGACAGATGTAAAGCTTCAGTAACAATCGTATCGGCGCTGCGCACGCGCACGTCCGACTGTGCTTATAGCGAAGATAACGATATGTCACACACTTCGCATAATACTCGTATATTGTGTCTGGAAATTCCGGTATGTGTTGCATTTTAAATACGAATATAATTTATGTTTTTATTAAACGTCACTGACTAACTTGTGGTATATTTATATTTTAAAATATTTTGCAGTTGCATTGTGCTTACTGTTGACGTGTTGAAATGTTTTAAAATAAATTCAATACATGTTAATACATCTGTTATTTGCTTTTAACGGCGTAGATAAAGTATATCTATACCTATAAGTACTCATATGTGGATTAAATTAACTTATTGATATAAATCAAGTAATTTGTTTCAGTTATAAAATACGACAATAGGTACCACACATACAAAATGGACCGAGTCAATACAAAATGGATCGATCTCGATGCTCTTATCCTCGAATTACAGAAAACGGAAAATGAAATGCAGCGACAAAATACAAGAGATAGCGATGTGACAGGTAGCGACGTGACTGGTTGTTCTGACAACGACGGCGACCAGACACCACTGTCTCATGCTGAGGAGAGTGCTATTGAGGAATGTCTGAATGACACGGAAGGTTCCCTCTCCAACGTAGACTTAAACATCTTTGACGACATCAGCGACGACCTACCGGTGCACAGAACAAGGAAAACAAGAGGACAACGTACGTCCGAACGAGCGAACATGGATTTTAGAAGATGTGGCACAGACTACGAGTCCTCGTCGTTAGATGAAGAAGAAGCATACAGGAGATCGAGTTTGACAGAAATTAGTTTGGATAATCCGATATCGATGCTCAGTGAGGCAGGAAAGATTAACCCACAACAAGTTGAGACAGGAAGGCAACCTACCACCCAGAATACCAGATCATTTTCACCAAAAAAATTTAAGATAGATATACCTTCAATGAGCCAATGGAAATGTATTGAGCCTTTAAAGAAATATATAGAAGTAAATAATAAAAGAATTGCGAGACGGAAACGCAGAAACTCTCCGCCCATCAGGAAGAACGATAAGACTCATATACACAGTTTCTTCTCTGCCATGGCAGACTTGGTATCGACCTTCCCCGATGAACACATAGTAACAGCCAAAGAAAATGTGCACCTTATTGTGGAGGATACGGCGAAAAAATTGAAAGAGTGGTATGACAATGACGACCCAAAGAATCCTAAACACGACTTCAAATTTGACCATTCAGAGTACCTTTTATTACACCGCAAGATAGCGGAACTGCAATTGATCAATTAACTAGCTATAAGTAGGTATAGAAAATAAAATGAAGATTTTTTATATAAGTTATTGGTCAGCCTTGCAAGAAGACAAAAATATCTTTTTGCATAATATGTGAGAAATATACAAAATTGTTTTTATCTATCTCTCACATACACAGTCAGGTATGAGGTAGTGGGTTTCTCCTTTTTTATATTCAAAGCGATTTTTCTACCGTTGGGGACCCATAAATAATAAACAACATACCTACAATATTTTTATAATGGTGATAAGTAAAGAATGAGATTGTTAACATCAAAAACAAGTTACGTTTTTGATTGTAATTTTTATGTTATTTGAAAAAGTCATGAAAAAACAAAAATATAATTGTAAACGTAAATACTTTACTTAAACATTATAGTATATATATATATATATATATATATATATATATATATATATATATATATATATATATAGTAAATTAAAAACCACGAGCTTTGTTTCAAAACAAAAAAATAAAACAAAAATATGATTTATGTTACTATTATTAAAATGATATATTTATATTCATAGGTATACACTTATATAGATAGTAAGAACCCCTTATCTATTAAAGTACATTATTGATAAGAAGCTATCACGTTGATGGAGGCTATCACGGCGCAGTGGGACAGTGTCTGATTGGCAATAACTGCGGGGACAATGCTGACCGAGCACCGACCGACCGTGATAAAAGAAAGTTATTCTGTCACTAAAAACGGAAGAGGACAGAGTGTTTTAACACTATATTACAATTGTATTTTGTGATGATAATATCACTCATTCCGAAATAATAATAAGCTAACACCAATAATATATACCTACAGGGTGTAACGCGATCGATGGTTGTCTATGGGTGGAGGACCTCACTACCTATCCATTTCACCCCCATGTATGTTAGCCGATTTTCAGTGGTTCGGCAGATATTTGAGAATTTGCCGGAACCAGAACGAAAATTGGAACATGTTCTGAAGCCACAATGGATCAGCTTTCTCATTTTTGCCGGAACGTAACATTATTAGTGTTGAGACACTCAAGTCTCATTAAAACATTTTTTTTGCACTTTATGCCGAATTCTCGAGCCATTGTGCGTTGAGTGGCGCGCGAACTCAACGGCACGCTTTGCCTGTTACCACAGCAAAAATATTAGACACTACTCCCCCCCGAGTGGAAATCGAACCCACAACGGTTGAGTTTACAGTCGCACCCCTGTGCCCCTCCTTGAGTGTAACCAGTTGTCAAGTAGATATAAGTTGGCAAGCCCGTTTGGTTAAAATTCATTATAATAAAGAAACTTTCATATGAACAAAAAAAATAGATTTAAATTGTGAACAGCTTTATTACATTAATAGCACAATCGAGTAATACAGATACAAAAAATAAATGCAGTTAAACAGTTGTCTTTGAAAGAACAATAAATTAAATTATTTATTTCACACTTTTATAGTAAAAACAAATATGAAAAAAAATACATATCTATATATAATTAAATTGAAAAAAACTCATTTTGTTTATACATAATTCTAATATAAAATAATTTTATTTTGTGAATAATATTTATAAATGAATTAACTAATATTTTATTTCATTTTTTTATATGAATTAAATCATTAAAGTTCTTTATAATAAGCGTTACTTTCACACTTTTTATATAAATGTATTTGAAAATAGTACAAATATTAAGAAGTCAATTATCTATATTTTTTTCATAAAAAAAAATGTGCGTTTAATCTTTTTTATTTGAATACTGACTTTGAATTTTTATATTATTATTCTATTTACTTTTTATAATATTGAAAAGTTGTAATGAAAATTCAAACACATTCATAAAATTATAATATATATTTGTAATGAAATAATTCACAAAATCTTAACGTAAGCAGTCTTTATTGAGAACATATTTTTATGATAATTTTAAAATTAAACATTTTTAAAAACAAGTGAAATCTTCAAAAAAGAAAATTTGCCTAATGAGTATTTGTAGATAATATAGTAATAAAAAATGCATAACAATATAAAGCAAGAAAATATATTTTAGTTTTTGCTGATATTTTGTTATATCCATGGGGCGTATCAGAGATTTTTCAGGCGAGTCTGGACTTTACCTTTGAATAGATATGTTCGTGTGAAGATTTTTTATTTAATTTTTTTTAGGGTTATTTTTTTGTCGGTAAAATTTCAGGGGTAGGCACAGAACCCCCTATTCCTACGCTAGCTGTATCCCGTTTATAGGACACACTCACTCTCCTGCTTCTACTTTCTGCTCAAATTTAGCCAATGCGGGTTAAGTGGTGGAACTCAACGCCGCTTTTTGTTTAATGAGAGCTAGTGGCTGGTGTATCGAACCCAACCACCGAGTTTATAAGCAGACAGCCTCAACAAAATTATTATATAAACAAATATCATTTAACAATAATTTCAAATATCACCTGTTGAAATAGTACTGAATTTAAAGAAATCCATTCTTAGATTAACTTTAATGTAATTAATATATTGAATAATGTATATTATATTGTTTTTAAATAAAGTAATATTCTGGGGAAAATAATTACATAATTAATATAAATTATCATTCGTTTGATATGAATATTCAAAGTAATTCCGTTCTCGTAACATTTCAACACAACCTATATACCTATAAAATTACAACACACTGTATAAAATTAAAACAAATTACTTAATTAATAATTAGTAATATTCGAGATTGAAAAATACGTGTATGAAAAAAGAAAAACTTTTTTCGGAAACGTATAATAATTTGAACATAATGGGAATTGAACACGCGCCTCTTGGACACCGTTCGTGCGCTCTGAGCACTGAGCCGTACGTTCTTATCCAGCGAGCTACGTCGAAATTCTTATACGTTTGTTACAACTTATTTATGTCGTTAGCATTTATTTGAAACACACAAAAACACACTCAATACTGTATAATGTAAGAAAATCGGTGGTTATAGTAATATATGATAATTATTTTCATTCTTATTAATAAGTTTAATGCAATTTTTTTATTACATTTTGTAATGCTAATTTATATATTTAAATGAGATTTTTCACATAAACTTGTTTGTTTAATTACCCATTCTTCTAAAACACAAGAGACCTTGACTGTTACTTGACAAATTAAAATGACCTATTTCATACGTAATTAACTCGTCAAGTCAAGTCATAACGACGTCTTAATTGTCAAAGAAGTTAAGAAGAACAAGATTTTCAAACTTCACTTCACTTTTACGCTGTATCCCGCATATAGCATTTAAAATGTACAATATCTTGTAAATAATTTAGATTTTAGTTCCAACGAATATACTTAATAAAATATAAATAACATCTTGAGACATTGATGCATTCAAATATGCACCACTTTTTTAAATTTTACACAAAAAAATAAAAATTGGGAAAATATCATCAAAATTTTGCTACAAATTGTGCAACATCTTTACCAATTGTCCAAAAAATCGAATCCGGTTTTCGGTAAAGTGCTACACGTTTCTGTCAGAGTTTCTGTTGACTGGAAATCTGTGCCTGATGATGCCTGACTAGAGGAGAGAAGGCCACGGTTTTCTTCTGAAAGATCTGGAAAAAATAAAAAATGGTTTTTTGTAAGTACATTAGTGATACAAAGTAGCGTTAGGGTAGGGCGAGCTTGGGCGACGGCCCAGGGGCGCCAGATTGAAAGGGGCGCCTCAGGCGCCCGTCTTCGAATAATCGCTGAATATACATAAAAAAAATAAGAAAGGTTCAGAGAAATTGAGAACCTCCTTTTTTTTAAGTCGATTAAAAATGCTTCGAAATTTTTCCCTAAACATATCAAAAAAGATTAACAAGTAAAATTAAACTTATGAGTTACTCTTACTCATCTAAAACCGTTAGGTACAGGTAAACATGTTTGTATGATGTCGGAAACACTCGTTTTGTGATGTTTACATAACAGTGACTAAGAAAATAACCTGAATTTATAGCTGACTGTACTTAAACAAACATCATGGTCGCGGTTCGGTCTCAGTCCGATCTTGCTCTAGTAAAATATTATTATATGACAGTGGGAATGGATTCGATTCCTACTCGGGGGAATATTTAATATGTTCATTTTGTATTTATGCACTCCGTTTCCACTTTCTCCTTTTTCTGCCGAATTCTCAAGGCATTGCATCTTGAGGGGTTGCTTTGCTTAGTCTATCACCTAGTATCTCAGCCTCCAGTATATTAATATAATTAATTACTATATGAATATTTAACTGAATACACGTTATAATCATTACTTAATAAATAATAATTATATATAAATCACTTTCCTTATATTGGTTAATGATTCCTCTGGAAATTTATTGCTCTAATTGACATTAATCACTGATCTATAGGTAGTAATTTTGATTTCCCAAAAAACAAAAACATTAGTATTTTTCCAAAGAAATTATTATAATTACATTAGCAATACGTTCCTATAAGGGTTCCGTTTTTTCTTTTGAAGCACGGAACCCTAAAAAGTTGTGAAGTTAGTCGTAGCAGTTTTACCTTCACCTACCCTGCCATATGCGGAGACGTTTGAAGATGAAAGAAACTAATATAGATCATTAAATATTTAGATTAATTATTTAAATGATAATTTTATTTTAAAACTAGTTTTTTAAGTAAATAGTTACATATGTTACAAAAGAATCTGTCAACATCTTGTGTAATCTTAATTGTATTGCTAAATATTGACGCTTTAAAAGTAAAGATCTAAGATTAAGTTATATCAAAATTACGTACAACAAACCAAACGTAAATGGATTTGAACCTGCGATTATTCAGTAAGACTAGACTAGATTTTTCATTCGGAGAATATAATAAGTATTTACTCAATATCTTGAGCATTTGATACATTTCGTTCTCCACATTCTGTTCAGTTTCGTAGCACAGCCTGTGGAGTGGAGGGACCCAACGAAGAGCGAGGAATGGAAATTATTTTAAATACATAGGGCATCTAATGGGAAACAACTGTCTTAATGGGAATGAACGGCGGTCCCTAGGCTCCAGGCCTCAGGCCCCAGGCTGCCCACCTTGCATTATGGAGTGGAAATCGAACTCTCGACCATCGCGTGTACAATCAGGCACTACCTCATATCGTCTCTCAATACCGTTCGTATAATATATTAATTTAATGAGGTTCCGATTAACATTTATACATATATTTATATGTATGTATCTAGGTGAGGAAATATAAATGTTTTTGTATCCACTTACAAAATAACGAATATTGTATGTTTTCATATACTAATCACAATTATTATATTGCTCGCATTTATACACTTCCGTACCCCACTTTTCGCGCAGTTCTGCAGGCATTATACGTTAAGTGGCGGAACTCAGCGCCGCGCTTTGCATTTAGAAAACTTCAAAAATCAAAATACATACTCTTAAATACTCTCAAACAAACAATCTTTTGTCTCTATCTGTACGTAGGACGCATATTATAAAACAATACACAATTACTAATTGAATAATAATAACAAAACAAACCATTATGATATTAGGTTATTTTTAGAATGTTAGCGATAGATGTTGAAATATATGATGTCATCCCGACACACTATGTTGCGGGTTCCATTCCCATTCGGAGGATTGATAATACATAAAATTACATAATTTCGTTACAGCGTTGGTTGGACAAGGCGCAGCGTTGAGTTGCGCCCTTTAACACCCAATTCGAACATAACGATATACGAGGTCATCGTGACACATTTAAGGTGAGAATCGAACCCACGACGAACTATTGTGGGTTCGATTCTCATTCGGGGGAATGATTTCTTTTTTATTCTTCATTGCGTGTTGTGTGATGTATCTTAACGCCGCGGTTTGCCTCATTACCAGAGTGAGGAAGCGAGTGGGAATCGAACCCAAAACCGACGCGTTTGAAATCGGACGCTTGTACACCTGTGCCACCACTGCTTCAATAAAATCAATTAAAAAACACAAAATCATTCTTTATATTTAAAATAATAAAACATAATATAGCACAATATAGCTTGAAAAATAGCAAAAAATATCTAACAACCACTTTAATATTTATTAGCTACAAATGTATGTTCATAAATTATTATAATTGTTTCCTGTTGTTACATCCACATACCGCATGGACCATTCAATTCTAATATACATAATTCTAACATATAAAGATAATGTAAAGAAATAACTAGGTAAATCTATACTAATATTATATACTGATGAGTTTGTTTGGTCGAACACACTAATATCAGGAACTACTAGATATAATTGAAAAAATATTTTAGTGTCGGATAGACCTTTTATCAAGGAAGGCTACAAGAGTACATAACATAGGCTACAGTATATGACGTTAAACGTTTCAATGTAACCTATCAGCGTAACTAGCGATCAGAGTTACAAATTCAAGTTCAAGCCACTCTATTTTTCCTTTTCTAACTGAACTCAAGACATGGTATATAGAGCAGTGGTAGGAAAATGAAAACAATTTATTTCACAATGGAGATCCCATATACAGTTAGAAATCACTTATATTAAAAAAAAGTAAAACTTACCACTATTAGATTTGACAATACTGCTTCTATAATCTCTTTCATATTTACTTTCATTTTGATTATTCTTGAAGTTAGTTCTAAAAAAGTTTTCTGAAGAAGCAACAATCTGAGTTTGCGGTAAAATTGGCATTAGACATTCTCTTTCTTCATCTTTATTCTTAAAATTTCCCATAAATTTACTTATAAAACCTGTAGGCGACATAGGTTCTCGATTATCACGAGATTCTTTATCTTTATAAGTACTTTTTAATACATCATGAGATTTTAATGCATTTTTCAATTCATTTACCACTTTAGAATGGGATAATGCTAATTCTGTCATAATCGGTGGAGGTGATGTACATTTAGCATCTTTCGACACCCTATGTTCAGTTAAAATACATAGGTTTAACTGACTTTTGGTTTGATATAAGAAAGGAGCTGAATGCTCATCTCGATATGATGTATTTTCATCTTGTATCATTCTCAAGCCATGCTCATGTCCAAAGAAAGACATTAAATTGTCTTTACGAACAGGTGGATTGTTTATATCAAATTCTAATGTGTCTAATAAAGCATATTTTAATACTATTTCTGGTTTTATTATCGATTCGTTTATTATTTCAGCCTGAAAATATATATTTTTTCTTATTAATTGGGTTTTGTTTGTTGAGCTTTACACTGTATCCCATACATAGCAGGGTTGGCAGGGGTAACCTAGGAAGCTATTAGGACACTGTGTTCTCATTAAAACTTCTTTTTCTTTTTTGGCTGTAATAGCTGGAGGTGCTGCGAGTTAAGTGCCAGAACTCAATCTTGCACTTTGTTTGACACCAGACCGAAGGAATGAAACTATTAAATATTTCATTTCCTCAAGTGGGATCCACAATTTATAAATAAAATTTTCAACTTATTTAGAAAAAAATTTAGACTAATAAGCCATTTGTTTGTGATTGGAACACTTGAACAATTTCCAAGAAGCACAAGATTAAGTGCCATTACTTTCAAATGTTTTATATATATTTTCTAAATAAGTATTTTTCTTTTTTAAATGTGGAATAGCATTAAAAAAATGTTTAAATTAATATTAAATATCAATACCAATTCTTTAAATCTTTTTATTTTTTATTAATAGTTTTATAATACGGTCAATTATATAAAAGGGTTTTATTAATATAGTTATGTAGTAATTTAATATGTTTAAATTAATTTAATTACGCTTCATTTACAACATATCAGTAATAAGCCTTTATATAGAAAGTAATTAAAATATTATGACTCATACAAAAAATATAAATTAAAATTTAACTTTTAATAAAGAAATACAAAAATTTAACATACCTTTTCCTTTTCCGTGAGAGTATCCCATATATTTTCATAGGAATTCTTAGTTTCTTGTATATCTTCATGTATTTTTGAAGCCAAAGGGTTCATTGAACGAAAATATTCTTCCGCAACGGCGTTCAACGCCATTATTGCAAGGTTGATTGTTTTATGTTATACAATTGTTGTTACATTAGTTTCGTAATGCATTTAACACAATTTGTGATTACAAATAGGAAATGCACAACCGATCGGTCTCACGTCAAAATATATATACATAACATAATATAAATGAAATGAAGTCGATATTTCAAAATGACTGAATTGACTAATTTGTCATTTTTAAATACATACAATTGTAAGGCTTAAGTTGTAACTGTTCATCCTTTATGAAGTTAATAATTTCGTTTTTTTATTTATCAAGAAAAAAGTAATTTAAGTGTAATGTTAATTTTATTAAATTTAATATTTTTAATTTTATTTTTGATTATATTTTTGTAATTGTCTATGGTATAGTTTATGGTAAAAGTATTTAGAAATTGTTTAAAATATTAAAAATTACATAATCTTTATATGTAACATATATAATTATAAAGTGCCATGAAATAAATTATAACAAGAAACAATCAAATAATTATTTATTTTAATTTGTTCATACAAAATTCAATCTTCCTCTCTACCTTCACAGATTATAAATGAAACACTTATGCTATATTACCTGTCCAAAACAAAATATTTTTACAGAACTGACAGTTGTGTTACGATGTCTCGCTCTTACTTTTAGATAAGAACATCTATATAATTTTAAGCAAGTTAGACAAAGGCAAAAAATGTTTACATCCAATGTGGATGAAACAGCTATATATATATATAGCTGCAAGGACTCTCTTCAAAATGATCGGTTTATAGTTGAGGACAGGCGTTCCCATATCAAAGATTATTTTATCGAACTCATTATACGTCAAAATGGCCATAGTTGCTGTTTATTTAGTATTATCGTGTTCATTTAGTTATTTTAGAGTCAAGTGCGAATAAGTGATAAGCTACAACGATGTTGCATAATGAGGGACAGTACGGTCCAAACGACATGCCATTAAACGTTTCACAAGCGAGTATGATGAGCGGTCGTGTAAATATAGGTAACAATCTCAACAATCTGGAGAAAATGCCTCAACACCCGCCACCGCCGGTGAATTCACACTTCAACTTGCCTGAATTCAATCCGTACGGTCTGAATATGAACGTTGGGCTAAATCAATTCCAAAATTTTCATCCCGTTGGTTTCCCACAGAATCACATACAGAATTGGCAGAATAATGCGTTGCCCATAAACTTGCAAATGAACAGCCAACAAGGCTATATGTACGGGAAGCCAGACACCGATTATAAAGAACAAAGCTGCAGTAAAAACATGCTGACTGTCCCCCAAGTGCACACAAAGGCTTTCCACAAACAGATGGGAATGGACATGGACAGTTACCCCGTTAATGATTATCGCCATTATTCCGAATATAATCCTGATTTAAGTATAAAATCACACAAATCAGAAGCAGATATAAGACATATGCATCAAAACCCTAGAATGGATGACCGTATCATGCATCCACCATATTTAGAACAAAATTTGGACTTGAGTAAGCATAAAATGCCTAACAGCTACCCAAAGCCTCTTACAATTTATCAAAATTCCCAACTTTCTATAACAACAAAAGAAGTTGATCACCAAGTACACTTAAACAATCATATTGATTTGAGTATAAAAGGTCATAAAATGGATGAAAAGAGGTATCCAGAACAAAATATCTCAAGTACAATTAAACCAACAGAAAGTTTACCATTTCCGGAGGCCCAATTGGATTTATCAAGACCTCAAAAGCCTGAAAATCCTTTTCCTTACAACACTGACATAAACAACAGATACTATAAAGATTCCCGACGACGAAGCCTCGAGAATACAGTGAAAATGATTGAAAATATAATTTCCCACAATCAAAAAAATCAAGCCGAAACCTTTACTTCTAATAATGAGACAACAAAGAAGAGTTTACCTAAAGACACAGAAAGTGTTATAGAACCCAAAATTACCGAAAAATCAACTACCTATAATGAAAATACCCCAATTGAAAATACACCAACAGCAAATGAAAATGATAAACAAAATGATTCAAACATTGAAAATAATGATAACAATGATTATGAAAATGAAAGCAGCGATGAATCATCCTCAGAAGAGGATATCAAGCCCAATATAAGTAAACTACCAGTTATTCCCATAGATGATTCTGTCGAAATCAAAATAGAAGTTGTTCCAAGTATAATAGATATGGAACACTTGAACCCATTCCATAGAGATATGCATGGAGTTAGGGGAGAAGACGTTGGAGACACAGACATTGTTGATGCTGAAAGAAGTGTCAATTTAGCTAGGGAAATTATATCTAATAGTAAGTATTTTTTTTATAACTGTATCTTTTACATTGTATTGCTGGTTAGACAGAGGAAATATAGAGTTAAAACAATCCGCACATTCAATTTATGTAGTTACCAGAGTAAAGAAGTGAAAATAATTCATTCATCAGAGTGGGAATCAAACCCACAATTGTTTTGTTTACAGTCAACTGCTATAGAACTGCATCAACTTTTTTTATTCACCTGTTTGTTCAAACGGAATATTTACTTGTTGTATATTGACACCTGACACAATGTTGCATTGAGTTACAGAACTCAACATAGTGCTTTGTAAAGTCTGCAAAATTGGAAAAAGACCTATGTTGAGTTAGCTTACTTTCATTTTCGAGGGCATGATGTAGTAACTCTATACTAATTTCATCATCAACACCATCGAGGCACAGCGTCACACACGTTATTGTAAACGCAATGATTGTGGGTTCTATTCCAACTCAAATGAAATTTTAATTTAATCTAATTAAAGAACATACTAATTTCATTTGATTATTTCTTAATGTTTTTTTTAAGTTTAAGTAAATTTCCTTTACATGTTCCGATAATTATGTATAATATGTTATTATGTATGTATTATAGCGGGATTCGAAACCGCGCCCCTTGGAAGCAGTCCAAGTACTCTAGCCAATTAAGCTGTACATTGAAATCTCGCTACTGCGCAACTATATGTATATAATAATTTTATACAATAGTTACTACTTGTAGTGGAATATTATAAAGGTTGTCGTGTCGTATTGGAACAGCGTGTGACTGTAAATGAGACTGTTGTAGGTTCGATATTGATTCGGGGGAACGACTAAATATATTTAAAATATATATTAAATGATTTGTCATATGGAAGACTAGCAGCCCGCCCGCGGCTTCGCCCGCTTAAACTACATGATTGTTGTTGTTCTTTACTTATGGCGTTCTGAGCGTGTCAGTAGCACTAATCACTTCGCCAATATCACGTTGAATGGGAAACACTCTAAGGAGAATGTACGATAAAAAGAGACAATAATAGACAACAAAAAGAGATTCAGCGAAGATACTGCCTACGATATCTTAAAAATTAGGCAGAAAATGGTGAACGGAGTTTCTTAACACTTATGTTCCTTCTGCCTTACCTGCTATGTGTGGGACAGATATTGCATGCTGAGTGACGGAACTCAACACCGCTCTTCTATACCAAAGCGGGGAATAATTAAAACTGAACTCATAATTGTCGCATTTAATGAAATTCTTTATCATATGTTGCTAGCTGCAGTAGTACCTCTGTAGGGAGATTGTTACAAAGTCAACTAACTATACAGTATATACGTTGTTATCAAGAATCGTTAAAAGAATTTGGTTAATTTTAATATATATTTTTTTAATTTTCATGTTTTATTGTAATTAATACATATTTTTTATTTTACCCAAAAACTGTCCCTCTCCAATTCTCACTTGCCCCCAACTCTCCCCCTTGCAGCTTTGCGTAAATTTTCGATTTCTTAGGAGACCGCGTGTTCTGTAGAACACAACGCTGCGGTTTGTTTCTCCAGTCTGCAGAATGGAAATAATTTTATATTAATTTCTTCGGGTTGAGATCAAATTCAAACCCCATAACTATGGCGATGCCTGAGGATAAAGAAAAAACATTATGTTGTTTGTTTGTCTTATCTCAGCGACTGGTTCTTATTGAAAATTTCTTATTTTGTCAATAGTAAATATTTTTTGAGGATGGCTGTATTCTACATTACATCACGTTTATCATTTCGATGTAATACAGTGGGTATTTAGGGTCAGAGTCACTTTTGCCACTTTGTGGGCACTGTCTTCTTTGTTTTTAAATTCGAGCATAATTTCTCTTACTTCAATTTACATTATGTACATATATTCCTTATTTTCGGATATTTTTAATATTTTGTAACATTATTTTCTTCTTGTTTAAGACATCCAAGTCCAAGCAGCGTACTTCGAATGTCCGCATTGCAACTTGTACTTCGACAATCCAAAGCGTTTTCTGATCCATACAAAATGGCATGGCTTTGGCCTAACAAACGAGAAACGCCTAGAAAATCAAAAAGAAAAAGAAATGCAGAGACATATGAAGAAGGAACAGAGAGTAATGGAAAGAATGAATCAAAATGAAGTTACTGATATGAACGCGCCAGGAAGGAAGTTCAGCTGCAAGGATTGTGATAAAGTATTTAATGGGAAAGCGGCATTGAAGAATCATAAGGCTAGGTGAGTGTTCCTTCTATTTTTTTTTAGCTTCACGCCGTATCCCGTATAATATAGCAGGGTAGGCTGAGGGAACCTAGTGTTGATGATGACACTTCGTCCCACAGGTACTACTGAAGTTTCGAGATATTGTGTTGCTTATTGAGTGGTGGTTGTTACCAGACTGAGGAAAAGAAAATATAGAATAATTTCTTTCCTCGAGTGGGAATTGAACCGTCGCGTTTTTAGTCACACGCTGTGCCACGCGCCACGGCCATTTTATTTAAACTACTTTTTGGTTTTAATCAAAAGTGGAGAATGGTGTTTCGTCGCTAAATTCTTTCTGCCTATAACATAAATGTATATAAATTGCACAGATTTACTCAAAAATGTCAATCAATGTTTTAAGTTACATAAAAAAATCATGTTAACCAGTTTGTTAGACCTTTCTGAGTGTGTTTTTTTCATAGGAAATAGTTTTTGGTTATAATTGAAAGTGGAGAAAGCAGAGTGTTATCACTAGGTTCTTTTCTGCCTATTTTAAATTACTAAGCTTTTACTCAGAAAGGTCGAATTATGATTAACTTACATTAACTAAATACAAATCTATATAAATGTTAAATAATTTTATACTAATGTTAGTTTAATGTTAATTAAAATTAAACCGTAATTGACGTCTCTGAGTACATCTAACTGTTTTTTTTTTCTTTGAATTTGTTATTTCTATATAAAGTGAACCTAATAATAACTTAAATATTTTCTTTATTTTCACGCACTTTTGCGGGGTAGGCAGAGAGAACTTTGTGATAGGTAAGTGACTCCATTCTCCATTTTTACTCTACTTTAGTTACTTAAGTAGTGATTCAGTAATTAAGTGGTCAATCAAGGACGCGACAATCTTTAGAAATTATATACGTGGCGCAGTGAGACAGCCTCTAGGCTGTATACCCATGTGGGTTCGATTCTCAATAAGGGGAATCAATCACCCTGTATTGCTGCGCTCTAGCAAGGCAGTGCGGCGTTAAGTTACGCCACTCAATACGCAATGTCTTGATAATTTGTTGGTGAATGGAGAACGAAATTTTTCTTTCTGCCTATCTGTGAAGCTAAAGTTAATAAGAACAATTTTGTATGTATAATGTTTAATAATGCTTTTTCCATGCCTCAGTTGTAACGTATAACGGTTCTATAGCACCGCCCACTGCATGCGATAGTTGTGGATTCATATCCCACGCGTTTGAATAAACGGTAATGCTTTTTTGTAAAAAAGTAAACATTTGAATTATTGTTGGCTTTTTATGAAAACTATTTTCAGATGTATAGTGAAGTGTCCTGTCACTATATCTTCTCAATTTATTAAGTTAATGGGTAAAAAATTAAATTGCTTATGCGTTTACTAACAAATTTAGCGGAACTCAACGCAGCATTTAACTAAATGGAGAAAATGGCTACACCGATTATAAATTATAAACACTCCCTCGAGAGAAGTTTTATATTATCGCGTTCATCCTTCAGACACGTTCCATCTGCGACAAGATGGCGTCGTTTATTACAATTTCTTTTAAGTTCATTTAAAAAAAGGGATTTTGACGCTGTTTCGTCTTTACTAATGTATGCAGGGGAACCTACTGTTTCCGTCTACTTTTCGAGACATTGGGTCCCTTCTCGTCCCGGTAACAACTGGAGCGAGGAAATGAAAATAATTAATTCCCGAGTGTGAATTGAACCCTCAACCGTCGCGTTTACATTTTCAAACGTTTATCTATTGTGAGCGTAGCGGGCTCTTGCTTTCCGCCTAAGCCAATTGTTGTTCATTTGTTGCAAACTTTTTTGTTGTTTTTAAATTTTATTAAATATTAATTTTAGAGGTCATAGTGGTGAATGTGGGTTCGATACCCACTCGAGGAAATAAGTTATTTTATATTTTTTAACTCACTATGACGCAGAGCGCGGTGTTGAGTTCGACCACTCAACACGCAATTCCTCTTAAATTTGACAAAGAGTGGGCAACGGAAATGTCTTAATGGGAACGGAGTGTCCCAATACTAGGTAGTCAGGGTCCCTCTGCCTACCCTGCTATTTGCGACCGAAGTCGTAAGTAAGATCTAGTTTTAAATATAAACATTCTTTCATACGAAATTCGAATACGCAATTATCGTACATACATATTTAGTCTGGCACATCGTCTGCGTCATTATGGCGTCGACTCTTATATTTTATGTTTAATGTTTATTATCTTTACCTTTTCTTGAAGGATACATTTTTTTTTAGCTTCGCGTTATATCTAACATACAGCAAGTTAGGTTAGAGAATATAGTGTCAAAACACTCCGTTCCCCACGTGCCGCCCAATTTTCGATACGTCAAATACATGAAACTATTAAATAATTGAAGAGGCCAGACGTGGCTTTGTTTACGTGCGACTATAAACGCAGGTTGTGGGTTCGATTCATTGGAGATAATTAAATATTTAATATTTTTATTTTCTTGTTTTGGTAACTAGACAAAGCGTGACGTTGAGCTTGGCCACTCAACACGTAATGTCGGAACGGTGTAGAACGGAAGTGTCTTAATGGGAACACTAACACTATGGATTATCTTAACACTAGATTCCCTGTTTGCTCTATGCCTACCCTGCTACGTGCGAGATAAAGCGTGAAGGTCTTTAACAAACGTTGCCCTCTGGGTGGCGGAACTCAACACCGCGGCTTTGCGTAACTAAAGCGGACAAATGAAAATATTTTTAGATATAAGCATTCCACAATTTGAAACTGAATCCACCATGAAATTCTACCTGTGTGATTGCGTCATTTATTATATTCGTTTATTGTATATTTATTTATATTCGTACCTTGCATTTAATGCCTTCGTGGTGCATTGTGAGAGTATTTGATTGTAATAGTGGTCGTGGATTCGATCCCAACACGGAGGTATTAATTATTTTCTTTTGTCCGCTGAGATGAGACAAATTGCGAAAAACAAAACTAGGGTTCCGTACCTCAAAATAAATAAAACGGATATGATCACTTCGTTGTGCGTCTATCAAGACTAATTTTCTGAAGACCACGTGAAAGTACCAACTAAAAATATATAATATTCAGGTCTATAGTCCCTTGGAACACAAAAATTTTACTTTAAAGTCAACGCAAGCAAAAAGATATTGGCCTCATATGATATGAATTTGCAACGTAATCTTAACGTATACTATACTTACCGTTGACCTAGAATTATGAAATTTGGTAAGAATTAAAAAATTAAAGCACAAATAGGTACCATTACAAATTTATATTTGTAGTTCATTTTATACAAATCTGTTTTCAAGGTCAAGTTTCTCAACTTTTATAACCTACAATTATGAAATTGGTACTCAACCCTCGATGTACGATTCCGGCTCGCACTTGACCGCTTTCTTATAATAATAATTCACGTTGTACACCATTTTCGTTCTAAATAAATGCTATTTCTAACCTAAAACAAAAAAAAAAACTTACTATAAACATCCACTCGTGTGGTATTAGTTTATTTATTATATCCCCTTATTTATTTATTTTAAGACTATTGACCGAAACTGTTTCATTTCCACTTTTCATTATCTTGGGAGGCGTAACCTAACACAGTCGAAAAATATTTAAAATACTATGTAATAATCGTACCCGTTAGTGGGAATCGAACCTGTAACTTTCGCGTACACAGTTAATTAATATGTACAAATAATCCTATCGGTTTTTATAAAAATATACCTTCACGCATCTGTAGCGATAAATCCACCCTGTTCGTAATTTTACGCTTATTTAAGACGCATAGAGCGCTAAGTGGCGGACCTCAACGCCGTGTTTTGCTTGAAACCTCTGAAGAAACGAAAATATTTTAAGTATTATAACGGTTATATAGCGTGTTTTTTTTAATTATTTTTAAATAGTAGCATAAAAGTGCGTCTGTAGACGCGGCAGGTTGTGGGTTTAATTTCCACTCGGGGAAATGAAATATTTAATATTTTCATTTCCTCGCCCTGGCAACGAGGCGAGGCGCGTCGTCGATTTCCGCCACTGAAGTGGGGGACGGAAGTTTATTAATGGGTAGGGAGTGTCTTAACACTATGTTCCTAATGTAGGAATATAGATCGAACCCTCAACCATCGCGTTTACAGTCAATCACCACTGTGTCATGGTCCTGATGGCCGCCATAATTATATTTATAAATTAATTTCCTTATAAATTTTAATTACGTGATGTTTTGCCCCCATTTTGTTTTGTCAAATAGAAAAAAAACGAAGAGTTGTATGAAACGATTAACGTGATAAAATATAGGCTGTAGCCAATTTGAATCAGTAGTCTCTGACATTTCCGCTTTGAATTAAACAAACTGAGGTAAATGAAACCTAGTGTTAAGACACCGTTCCCTATGGCGTTCGACATTGCATGTTGAATGGCGGAAGTCAACGCCGCACTTTGCCTTCTTCCTTCTGAAATAGACATAATAATTCCCACGAGTGGTTATCGAACCCTCAGACGTCGCGTTAAGACATACGCTGTGCCACGACGGCCAAATATTAATTTAGACTTATAATATTAGTATAAATATATATAAAGAGAGCGTCGTACGCCAAAGTTATTTTTACTGAGCGTGGAAACGGTATAATCAATACGGACGCCCCACGGGATCGTATTCACGACCTCGCTGTAGGCACTGCCAGCCACATTACTGTAGAAATACTATAGAAATAATAAGTAATAACGAATCGCACGGTAAATAGAAAAACCACCCTATTTTGCCGCCGTTAGAGATGAGAATCCCGTAAATTAAACTTTTGGGTAGCAAGATTGAACGGAAAACGACTCTATGTATACGTGCTAGGGACGTTATTCCAGTTAGTTTGATAATTTTATATTGATATAGTGCGAAAATATACTTTAAATGTATGAGTAGTAGGGATGCGACTTGATGGGAATGAGGCTAGGGATGGGATTAACATTTGTGTCCTAAATAAATATTGTAGCGTTTCTAACATGTGTTATTTCTTCGTGTTATAATTTTTTTTGGAAGTGAGACTGTTTTTTTTTTAGTATATAGTCTGTCTCTTTCTGTTATATGGATTTTGGTAGAGAGAAAGGAACAGAATATTGTGGTTGGCATTATGGTTTTGGGTCATAGTCAGAGTAATGGTAGAAAGTGGATTATTTTTTATTTGTTACAAAGATAAAATAAAGATAGTATGGGGAACTTTTTCAATAACTGAATATTCTGTAATTTAAAGTAATCAATAGTTCTTAAGACAGACATCGAAAATGCCGTAGCTTATAAAAAATATAACTTTTATTATAATCACAATTAACAAAATTAAAATTTAAAAAAGTAATGTAATATAAACTTTTTAAAGATCACAAATTTAAAAAATATATTAGACAAAAAAATCGAAAGTAAAATCTTAAAAGCTATTAAAAATAAATATAATATATCCACATATATATAAAATAAAGCTTTATAATATCTAATATACATAAATTTAACGAAAAATCATTAAACCTCAACCATCCAGACATCCACACACACACGTAACGTCGTGTATACTGCATACTGTTACTTTTATAGTGTGAGAAACGTCAAATAGGACATTCACCTCACGCGAGCATCGAACTCCCAACCTCCGCAGTGAAACGCTTAGTGACGTAATTGTATTAAATATTATAAGCATGAGGCTGCAAAGGTTCAGTGGAACATTGTATATGACTGTAAATGCGATACTTGGGGGTTTTATTCCGACTTGGGGAAATGATTATATTTATTTTCATTTTTTCGCTCTGGCAAACAATGGTCTGTGTAGAGTTCCGTCACTAAGCACGCAATGGCTTAAGAATTAGGCGGAAAATGGGAAACGGAGTGTACTATAGTCTAGGTTTCCTCTGCCTTCCCTGCCATGCGGAAAATACCGTGAATGGCGAGACAAAAAATAAAGATAAGTCACTCTATTCTCTCTTATAATTTTATATAGTACTGTGCTATACGACAGCCATTAAAATATAATAACGGTACCAATGCAGAGCAAATATAATATTTTTAATATATAAAATAAGTGTGCTACAGCAGTAGTGAGTATTGATCGCTGGCCGCACGCCTCTCGGGAATGCACGTTCGTATCCAGCTGCGTCTGATATTGAAGCCGAGTGGCGAACTGGTATAACTGTATTATCATATTTTGTATGATTTTTTTGAAAGTACAGATTACATGGAAACAATTAACGTGATTTAATATAGACTATGGCTACGTATATTCTTTTATAAATGGACCTTAAAGGCAAAAATATTCTTTCAATTTGAATTAGTAGTTCTTGAGATTAGAGCGTTGATTCAAACAAACCCTTCAGCTTTGTAATATAAAATATAGATTATGTTAAATTGCTGTTGGAAACTTATTTTAAGTTGGATTGTTATTACATTTTAGAAGGGCAAAGTTTTGTTTTTTGTTTTATAATTTTATACATCCATGTTTCAAATTTTAGAATATTAAGAATAAGATACGTTAAGTTAAATTCTAATCTAATATACCTACTTAAAAGCTTTTAAAAATTGCAGACTTACGAAAAAATATACTAAATTTTCTTTTAAAATGTGAAGCGGGATTTAAGGCACGGGTCTTTTGGACAACGTCCAAACGCCCTAGCCAATTACGCTATACGTTCTCATCTTAAACTACGGCAACGTTTTTACTTTACGGTTGTTATAACTTTTTTTTGATGGGATTGGGAAAAATGGGATTTTCTATTTTACGTCTTAGAGGTCGATGTCTAATATTTTGTATATAGATAGTGTGTAAACATTTCTTTAAAATATATATAACTATTAATAAGGGCTGACGGGGCGTGGCAGCGGCACAGGGTCTGCAACCGCGACGGTTGTGGGTTTGATCCCAAAATTACAGTCAGGCGCTGTCGCACTACGTCGCGAATGTAACATATAATATAATTGATAATTATTTTAAACAACTGTTTAAAGCGTTATGCCCCCTTTTGCAATAGCTGTCTCGAGTTTGCGTGATAACAGTGTGTATGTATAATATTTATATATTTTATTTTAACTCTACTTAATTATATTAAAAAAATATTTAATTATTATTCTCAATTCTGTTGTTGTAATAATATATTGTTGTGGTTGAGTAACACAACTCAATACGCATTCATCAGGTATGTGGAGAGCGGAGTGTCATAACACTAGCTTACTAGTCAGAGGCTTACGTTGCTTTGCGGGATAAAGCGTGTAGCTAAAAAATATATTATTTGTCAAATGATTATTATTGTATAATTGTTTATATTTTTCCTTTGCAAAATCTATTCTATACTTCGTATTATTAAGCTGAAGGGCTTGTTTGATTGAGCGCGCTAATATTAGGAACTATTAGTACAAACTTTAAAGATCTTTTTTTATATCGGAAAGTTAATTTATCAAGGAAAGTACTTGCGGTTAGAGTTACCTCGGACACTTAGGCCCGTATTTATATAAGGCACTCAACACTGAGATTGATCTTGAGATGCCGTTTTGATTTACAAATTATTATAATCTATGAATGAAAACGGCATTTCAAGATCGATCTCAGAGTTGAGAGCTTAGAATGTTTAGTTATTTTCCCACGCAGGCGAAACCGCCGGTACAGACTAGTTGTAGTATGAAGTAAAAAACTATAGAAACACAATATTCATCACGCCACTGTAGCTATTTTAACATAGAGTTATAATTCTAAGCGTCTCGAACACGCAACCAGCGCGTGGGCGTATCGATTACTTACCCCCACTGCGCTACCACGGTGTGCTACTTAAAGTATTATAGTCGTATCATTATATAGCGTCTCTCGTGACTCAGTGGAACAACTAGGACACCGTCTGACTGTGATGATGGTCCTGGGTTTCCAACTCTAGTCAGTTTCATGTTATTTTAGTGATCCTATTTAATTGACTTTTTTTATTGCGAAAACTAAAGTCCTGGCCCCACCTTTGAGAATATATCTACAAATGCTTCTGCCACCCTGCTCTCTCTCTTTATTTTCCATGTTCTGCGAGTATTGGACGAAAACTTACATTTTCTGCTTATTTAGAAATAACACGCATTAAAATTGTAATCTAAGACCGCACTTTGTTTATTCGCGTACGAAGAACGCTTATATTTTAAATATAAACATTCCGTTAAGTTGAACTCACAAACATCGTGTTTATAGATGGGTCCCAACTGTGCCATGATGGTGTCACTCACCAGCCCTTCAAAAGGTCTTTTCCTTAGTGTGGTCGTCGATCATGTTGATTATGGTGCAGCCTGAGTTGGTTTCATAATGTAATTTCATATTGCCTCCTCATCTCTGTAGGAAATAGCCATTTTAGCTACTATATAAGTCACGGAAGTCTTTGCCCGGCGGAAGAACCTGCCGATATCGTCTTCTTCGGCGTCAGAGCAATAGATGCATCCCTTTCTGTATCTTGTAAGGCGACGACAGCGTGCGATAATCCTGCCGTGTAGGGCACTTTTGACAGTCTTAGTTCGGTTGGTCACTACCGACTCGTATGTAAGTCCCTGAGATTCCCTGATGGTCAGGGTGCGTGAATTTTCTCCCCTTCCGTATCCATTAATAAGGTCCGCTTTAAAAGTTAATGGTTAGATAAATTAGCGAATTATTTCTACCTTTCGACTGTCAATGTCACAATTGCATTATTTAGCTTCACACTTATATCCGGCTAAAAGTAAGAGACAGACATTAAGTTCCCTCTTAGTTCTGTTTCCAACTTCCCACCGAATCCTGGAGTAATTGCGTGTTGAGTGACAAGTTCACAGACCGCCGCGTTTTACCTCGATAGAGGAGCGAGGAAAAAGGAAGTAAATAAATATTTCATTTCCTCGAGTGGGAATCGAACCCGCAGCCTATCACACTTACTGTCGCACACTTATATAATATCTTTGCTATAATCGATAATCTCAATCTCTATCAATAACTGACCCAACACATCTCTTATTCACAGATATCATCCAAAAAGCAGTGCAACGAATGCTGCACGAGATTGTAAGATCTGTGGCAAGACTACAGTGGGGTGGAATGCCATGAGGGCCCATATGAAGACCCACAGCAGCGAGTCTGGATACCAATGTGCTGATTGCCCTAAGAGATTTAAACATCCTCACTCATTGGCCAAGCATAAGGATACGCATTTGGTAAGTCTTTGTGTATATTTATAATATAAAATAATTGACTGTATTTTATTCAAAATATTTTTTCTTCAAAACTAAAATTGTAAATAGTGTGATTTAAATACTTAGCCTTAGTCAATTATTATAAATCTTGATTTATTATTAAGCATTTTTTTGTAATCGTTTTTGTGTTCATTTAAATAACAAATCATCACGATCATACAATTGTAATTTAATTCACAGAAGAAAATATTTGTCTTAAAGCTTGGTTCTATTTAAATAAACTTACGATTTAAACATACTCATGTAAATCACAATCTAAAACAAATATAAATCAATTTGATTTATATTCAAATATCTACAATTTTTTAACATAACTAAACTATAACAAAACAAGAAAAACACATATTAGGTTAATTAACAAGGTTTTTATTTATCTGATGTTTTAGGTTCTTTTGATTTAAACTAAGTTCTATAATTGTTACAGTTGTTAAATCAGTAGATTTACAACTTTAAACAACTTGATTTAATTCGAAATTAATCATTTGTTCTAATTTTTCAGGAGAAGACACACGAATGCCAACAGTGTCCAAAGAAGTTTGGTTCAACAGCATTACTGAATGTGCACATGAAAACACACGAGCGTTTCTTGCGTGGCGCCACCTTTAGATGTACTTACTGTGGGAAGGGCTTCTTTGAGTCTTATAGTTTACAGGTAAATATAATTTACCTTATTATTTTTATTTTATTCAAATAGTAATCATGCTGGAAGCCACCTTACTTTTTGCTTATTTTCACATACAAACAATACTAATGATTGTAGTAAAGTTTTTTGTAATTCCAATAATTATGCAGCAAACTTAATGAATATTGTTCTAAGCCAGAAGTATAAATAGTACTGTAACAAAACTTAAATAAGCAGTATTTTTAATAGCGTGATGATAAGAAAACTTTTTAACTTCGACCGTATCGTGAACAGTAAGGATGAATGTCTGTTTCATTGTCATGCAAAAGCTAGTGAACATAAAATGTCAAATGCTAACAATTATATATTAATATTACAGGTACATGAACGAACACATCGTAATGAAAGACCGTATCTGTGTGAGATATGCAACACTAGTTTCGGTACTAATTCAAGTTTGAAGCGTCACATTAAAGTGGTGAGTTTAGTTTTCTTTAATTAATTAAAGAGAGTTTGTGTTTTGGAGGTATGTTTCGTAAGCGCATTCCCACTCGGAGGAACAAAATATTTAATATTTTGTCTCCAGAATTCGACGGAAAGTGGGGAAGAGAATTGTATTAATGGGAACAGAGTATCTTAACACTGAGTTGCCTACACTGCTATTTGCAGGGTGAAGGTAAACAGAGCACGATGTGATTGAAACCCACACATATTATTAACAGTATGACCGTTGTGCCGAGTCTTAAGTTTCTTTTCGTTTTTAAAATAAACATTTATTAAATAATATAAACATATTAAATAATAATAGTCAATAGAATTGAATCATACGGAAAAAAATCGAAACTAGTTCTACGTCCTACTGTCAATGTGTTACCCAAAGAATCAAAGATTGACTGTAACTTAAATGTTTTTTTTTTTACTATATGTATTATTATTTCATAATTTCCAGTCTCACAGCACATCGAAGCCGTTCGAATGTTCCGTTTGCCACCGCTGTTTCGTATCCGAAGTTATAAGAGAGCGTCACATGTCGAGAAATCACGGAAACCCCGAGGATTTCAAGTTTCGATGCAAACAGTGCCCGTGCAAATATTTAAAACTGAAAGATCTAAAGAAACACACGTACAAAATCCATCCGAAAGGCAAAAGGAAGAAAAAGGTCCAATCGGAAAGCGAATAAACCGATTTCGACGTGTTTAATCGATTTTCATTGTAACGGAATCGATGTTTTGATACAACGGAACAGAACGTTCTGTTATGAAACAACGTGGGGTAGAAGAAAATGATGGGAAACAACGGAGTGAATTATTTTTCGTAGTTTCGTTATTATTGTTAAATAAAGGTAAGTGTGTTTGTTTTGTTTTAATGGAATTCAGGGAAGAGAAGATGTTACTTTCGCTTAAATTTAGTAAATTGTTGCTAACAGTGCTATTTATTGTGGTCTTATTTAGTTTTCTTTTAATATGAAATGTTCGTAGTGGTGCAGTCGAGATTATATTTTTTGTTACTGATAGTAGTTTCAAGAATATTGTTATATATACAAATAAAAACAAAGTGGAAAGTCACACTCTTTAATATTTATCAGCTTCACGCTGTATCTTGCACACAGCAGTAGGGTAGGCAGAGGGAACCTAGTGTTAAAACACTCCGTTCCCCACTCTTAAACATTTCTCGTTTAAATTACTTTCAATTGTAATTTATTATAACATTTTTCTTATTTTCTTTAGTGTAAAATATTTATTTCTTCATCAGACCACTAGCACTGGCTGTCTCAATTATTTTTATTATTTAGAAAAAACGAAATGGTATTTCGTTTTTTTATTATCATTGGTGTTAAGTAGATAATAAGAGTTAAATTGTAGTATAGATGTTTTAAATTAAGTAAATTTAAGAAATCTATGTCTTTTCGAAAATCTTCTTTCAATATTGAAATTTGGTCGGGTTTAGAGGTTTTGTTTTTATTAATAAAAGCTTAAAAATTAAAAAATATACAAGAATATATTGTAGGTTCGATTTTCACTCGGCGGATAGAAAATATATCATAATATTTTTTATCCTAATTTTGTAAGAATAAATCTAAAATCGGCTTAAATTTAACGCAGCTTATAACACTAGGTATAATTTTGATTCGCTGTCATATTTTTGGATTATGTAATAATGATTTTTTATTAAACTTATCTTTAAAATGAAAGTAAAATCTGAACCCGACCTCTTTTTGTCCAACTAAGAGTATGCATTAAAAATTTTCTTAATTCCATTATGTTCATTATAATCGAAAATTATTTTAAAATCTCTGTAAAATGAACCATCTTTTATTCTTTGAAAATGTTAATCAGTTTAATCAATTTGTTCAGTGTTAATCTCTTAAACAACAAAGGTGGATTTTTTTCTTTCTTTTTAAATTTGGTCACAGTTTTTTTATATTTTGAAAATGGAACTTCTATTCGACAAATTAGGGTAGAAATAAACAAAAAAATAGCTTTTTTAAAATCTTACTGTAAATATGAAATTGACTCGAATAAAATTCTTTTAAAATTTTTGACTATCAATTTAAAATAAAATTATGTATTAAGTACAAAGTTTTTCAACAAACACAAATTGCCTAAGCTTTTTAAAAAAACTCAGTTTTTATTAAATCCTTATATCTGTTTATTTTTTTGAAATTATGATTATTTTTGCCTTTTCAAAACAATTTCTTTCTTGTGTTTATGAAAAATTATATAATATAAAATTAAAATTACCTGCCTATTAAAATAATTGCCAACAATTTTTTTTATATCACAACCCTAGAATGAAAGGGAAGTAAGGCAATAGTTATAATTTATGATAAATCAACATAATTATCATCTTTTATAGAAAATGAAAACTACATTCTTTATATTGATTGTGTATAAATGGCAGAATTTAACGCGACGCTTTATGTCTTCTGAGCAGGGACTTGCTATGGTTGTGGGTAGGTTGAACTAACACATAGTAGAATGTTTTTGTATAAATTATTTTCATTTCCCCGTTCTGCTAGATAAAGCGTAGCGTTAAGTTCCGCCACTCGACACGCCGTGTCAGGCGGCGCGTGGAGAAGGGAGTGTCTTAACAACTTGCTATACGGGAAACAGCTGCTGACAATACATTTTTATGTTAAATATTGTTTATGTTACAGTATTAAAATTTAAAGTCCATTTGTTGAAGAAAATTATTATCATTTACTTTATGATTAATTTCATGTGTAATTTTTGCATTCATTGCCCAATACTTTATAAATTTTGGATATTTTTCGTTAGTAAAAAAGTCATACTTAAAAAGATTTTTTTTTTAAATGATGTAAGTTTAATTTATATTTTTGGCCAACATTTTATAAATTAAAGATTTTATTTTTCACATAAACGAATTCTAAAAATCAAAACATGGCTTGTGTTATCTATTACGTGACTTTGTCAATATCAAAAACACCATTGATAACAATGCTTTCATTTTTATTCTTTAAAATTGAAAGCAACAATAGGATGAATATTTGTCGCTTAATTAAATAAATTATTAGTAAAATAATAGTAGTAAATTAATATTGATTGGTTGAGGCTGTATATTGTTATACCTTTGCCTCGTTTGAAAGGTTTTTATAATCATTATTAAATATTTTTAAAAAGGCGATAAAATAAATAAATTTCTTTACAATTTATAGACGTAAAATTAAAAGGAATTATTGTTTAACAAACATTTTTAAATTAATGAGTCTTACTTACGCCATTAAATTAAATGGCGGTAATTTTTAAATATAGAACTAATTATAATTATAGATACAAAAGTTTATAAATAATAAATATTAATAGATAATTATAACATTTTCACTGTTCACGAGTTCGATTCTCCGTTCGGTACCTTTACATTGTAAATAAAGTTTTTTTTTAAATAAAATAGATGGTGTAATATATTATTATTTTTTATTAATTAACCTTAAATTTTATGGGATACGAGGTTTTTTCATTTAATTTAGCGGATAAGACTTTATTTTACATTGTATGAGAATATAGATTTAAGTTTATATTATCTATATGCTGTTTAATTCTTAAGTTATGTCACTGTCAAACTAATTTTATATTTTCTTTTCCTTCAAACTGAAACATATAATCAATGCCAAATTGATTTTATGTATTTATTTAATGACAGATAATTATTTATTATACATCTCTGAGTACCGCTAATATACGTTATCATTTTTTTAATATTTGCTTTTAATTTTAGTTTTAGATCACATTATTCAAACAGTTTGATAAATTTAAAAAGTTCTTAGCGTTATCATTACAAATTATACTAGAATGGACATACATTAAAAGGATTTAAAATGAAGAAAAAAGAAAAGAATTAAAATTATCTTGCTCATCGTTGTGGGTGCGATTCCCACACGGGGGTAACGAATTATTATCATTTTCTCTATCTAGAATGGTATGTTGTGGCTGTGTTCCGCGATCCAATACAGAATGCCGTCAAAATTTGTGCTTTTTTGGTAAATTAAGATTTTTACTACATTTCAATAAATACATGTGTTGCAGGAGAAAAATACCTAAACATATTAAAAAATAAAACCAAATTTAGCTATCTTTCTCTTAAATAACATGATTTGTTAGTTGTCGTCCCTTCTAGTTTCTTTATAGTGTTAACTAATTGACATACGTTTTACATTAGAGTTTGAAGAGACATCGTATATTTATGTCAGTAGAACTTCTGTCATTACTTTTACTGAAAACACTGAAACTTCTTTATATAAGATTTTTAAATTTAACATTGACGATTTTTTGTGCTATAAGCCTTTTTAAAATAAAAAAATATAGGAACTTTTATTTGTTTTAAAGAGTTTTGGATTACGTTCTACAAGTTTAATTTTCATATATTATTATTCTTTTTATTAGAAACGCACTAGATATTGTATAGACATAAGATTTAATGTATAAATTAGTGTTAAAATAGTTTTAAATAAGACTTTACCAAAATTGTAAATGTCGTCTTTGTCACAGATAACAAAATAAATATTGCAATTTAAATAGTGTTTTTATTTTAAAAATCCTGTCCTTATTTTTAATTTTATATTGTCAGTAATAATAAATAACTTAATTTAGTTAAAATAGGGATGTAGCAATTATTATATTTAAATGTTTTTATTTTCCCGGTCTTTTATACAAAGCACGTTCTACACAATACGCGATGTCTCGAGAATTTGACAGAATTTTGAGGGAACAGTTTTTTACACACCATGTTCTCAGCAATATAACAATTGCTTATATTAGATGTGCCCGAAATTGCCTTATTTAATTTTTCACTTCTTTTTCTTTTAAGCCATTGTTTTTTTTCTCTCTTTTAACTTTACACATTGCATGTTGAGTGACGGAGCTTAACGCCTAACGTACAACGAGAACGGCGAAATTAATATATCTTTCATTACTAAAATTCAAATAATTTTACCATTCTTTACTCGCGTTTCAAAATCTTCACGATAAATAAATAAAATAGTTTATTAAAAGGTGTTTAATAAAATAAAACAAAAAAAATCTAGTGTTATCGCTTACTTATACTTTATATGATAGATTTTTTCTATAAACACATTTTTTTAAGCAAAAAAATTAATATAACTTCTTAAAAATATTTATTAACTAATTTATGCGAGTTGGTACTTTTCAGTTTAAATTGTAAATTAATCTTACCTTCTTGGTAAACTAATAATCATTATCTGATTACATCTGAGCTAACAAAAAAAAACATTAATTACTGCAATAGAGCTATAAAAAGTCAGGGTTTAATTTACTATTTGAAAACTAATTTATTTTATTATCTAGCGTTTCATGATTTAAGTTCAATATTTTTTGATTATCCAAATTTTTAGACAATATATATTTAATTAAATACTATAATAATATATAATAACAATTATTTCAGTTAATCGAATTTATATTCTGTAATAAAATAACAATAGTATAAAAGAATTGTATTGTAGCAAATAAGTGCTTGTTATAAGAAAAAAAAGGAAAATACAGAATTTATTTTTTTATTATAGATTTTTATAGTCTGTATTATAAATCAAAATACATTAAGGTACTTATTATAGTTTATATTTATAATTTTCGGCTTACAAAATTATTATTACTAAAACAAAAACAAACAAAAAAATCTTTTAAGACATACTTGAATGAAATCAAAAAGGTGTACACTAAAAATGATAAAAAGAAAAAGTAGTGTTTAAGGGGTATAATAGTTTTATATGCACTTTTGCACCAAAAAATCTATTTTACATAGAAGAAGCAGACAAGCAAAAAAAATTAACACTACTAATGTACATCTTTATTTAAGTGAAAAGATGATCCCTTTCATAGATTAATTTATTACAAAGAACAAAAAATATCTATAAAATAAACCGCTATATTATACATATAGAACAATAGTAAAAATCAATCAAGTATGCTTTAAAATAAAAAAAATACAAAAAAAATCTTAACTTCTCATTTTTACAAAATTACAAGCAGGGATGTTATGTATATAAGAATATATCAGTTTTGGTTACAGATATAAAAAAATACTTTAGGCTGTATCCTATATATTGCAAGATTGGCTTAAGGAAACACTACATTCCAATTTCCACACACTTTGCTATTGAGTGGCAGTATTTAATGACATATTTTATCCTGTTATCAGAGTGGGTATGAAAATAATTCCCATGAATAGGATCGAATATACAATCGTTACATTAAAAATCATACACGCCACTACATCAGGCCTCATGTACAATTAATATTAAACATATAAAATTATTTCCAATTATCTATTAGTTTTGGATAATTCCAGTAATGAATATTACATTTTTGACAAATTTATGTTTTAAAGAATCTTTTATTGACAGTATATTACATGTGCTGCTTATATATTTCTAGCAATAAATATTTTTTATACTTATCACTACTTTGTACTTTGCGCAAAACGAAAAACTCATATTAAATAGTCTTCTTTAGATTCTGCCTATATTTAAAATTATTTGAAACTTTAGTATCTAATTTATTATTATTTTGAATATTGGATATTATAGTTCCGTTAATAGTGACAGAGCTCCATAACATCCCTGAATGTAAGTCCTAAACAGTCACTTAATACATATATGTACAGTATGGTCAATGAGTAGTGGCCACCCATTCTGAATGTTTGCACATTGTAATGGAGAATATTACAATAGAAGTTATTTAAAAAAAAAACCCCTTACATTAAAACTGCGCAGCCATTTACATTTTTTCATTTCACTCTAGTTCAGGGTGGCTATGACTCATAAATCACACTGTAGTAACTAGATCTTATTTAGTTTCAGTCACTTTGACCAGCAGCTTGACGGAGAAGAACATATATTTTCTCTTTTATCCAATCTTTATTGTATGGTGCATATGTGTTAGTTGATTTTTGATATACGAGACAACTTAAATCTGCAAGCTAGAAAAATTTGATTATTTAAACTGTTAAATATTAATTCTATTTAGAGGCAAGTTGTGGCGCTGGGGCTCAAGTGTGCAACTTTAAGCACAACAGAATGTGGGGTTCAAGCCCCATCAGTGAAATTAACTATTTAATAATATAATTTCCTCTCTGGTAACAAGGCTAAATTGCAACATTAAGATTCATGACTCAACATGCAATGTCTCCATGAAAGTGTTGTATGCAATATCTTTCTGGTTTGTTTTTCAGCTTCACAAGGAGTCTAGTGTTAACACTGATTTTTGGAGATATTGCGAGTTGAGTGGCAGAATTGAGTTTCGCAGTTTTATTAAATGTATAAGTAAATTAACATATATATTATATATAATTCATTGATTACAGATTATTATTATGATAGAATTGGATGCCGAATAAGAAATTAATTAAACCTCATAACTTTTACATATAGATTTACTAGTTTGTGAAGAATTTTAAACGTTTATTACGAAATTACATATTACTCAGATAAATAAATACAAAACTTACTTGATCAACAAAATCAAACAATTGTGAAATATCGTATGTTATTGTAGGTGTATTTGGGTTTCTTCTCTTCAAATGTTCCTCGTAAATCTTACAGACGCCTTCCATACAGTCATTTACGCTCTCATAATCGGAATACGTTCTTGTTTCTGGCCTGGGACCGGGTTGAACCAACAAAATTGTGTGGGACTGAAATACATAACCCTATTTAGCGCCATTTCTTTAATACTATTTTGACTATAAATCAAACATAAACTCACCATTATTTAGTTTTGTTTAATAAGATTTAGTTGAATTATAATTAATGTAGGTGGTTATTTATTTTAGAATATATAAAATAAAGTAATTCGAGAAATATCTATTCTAAACTTCTTCGCGTTCGGTGTTCAGTAAAGCTTGCGTTCGGAAATTTTATTTGTTTTAACTTTTATCAACTTTGAAATTATACAGATAATATTTAATACTTTCATTCCGGTACGTTATATGATTTGAACACCATATTCAATGAATAAAATGAATGAACTAATTTAAATAAGAGTTAATAACCGAAATTAGATTTTGAGAAAAATGTTTATCATAAATATATTAAGTATTATATACAGTAACCTAGCTACATTTATAAAAATAAATAACAAAACCTGTAATTTATTGTGCTCTAAGGTTAATGAAATGTGGAAAATTATTTAAAAAAATAATATTTATGACAACTTACAGAATAAATCTGAGATATGGTTGTACCAAAATTATTTTGAATATTCCAAATTTTATTTTATCTTTGCCTTCCTGAATTTTTAAATTGTTGATTGTCTGTAGATTTAGATGATGTGATATGTCAATTTCTTATCCTGACATTTTTGTCAAATCAAACGTCAATTCTCTATAAGAAATATTTTGTTTTCGCGCTACCATCACAAAATAATATAAATCTTAAGGAAAAAAATTATAATGGAAGATAGAGGAATGGAAGATTTTGTAGAATCCTTCAAAAATTCTTTGCAAAAACAAAACCAACATAAAAGCATATCCCTTTATCATGATGACAAAAAATCGAATTCTAATATTACAAATTTTAATGCCAAGGACGTATTTTTTAATATATCGCAACAAGTAAAAGCAATGCATAGTGCAGATACCACTATAAAGGTGAAAAATAAAATGAAATTAAAAGAATTCAAGAGAAAAGATTTTATACCTGTCAGTATGATATCAAATGATCAAGTAAGTTGCTATCAAAATTTTATTATAATTATTTCAACGTAATTTTAATATTTATCATATTATTTACAATATAATACTGTGTTATTTTGTTAATTTATATTAATAATACTATTCTTAGTAATTCTTAACCAGTGTTTTCTTAGATTCATATATTTTCAATTTTATTGAGAAATACAGTCATCTTTGTTGCATTCACTTTATGTTTTCTAATATTATTAGACAAAAATTAATCAAAATATTAAAAAAAAAACATTTAAAAAAATATAAATAGAGGAACTCAAATTGTGTGTTCTCAAAATTGTACAAGTGCTCTAGCTTACGAAACCATAATTTTGGTATCAAGCTATGTTGAAACTCTTGTATGCTTGCTTCACCTTTTATTTGGGTCCTGTTTTTTACAAAATGCTCTATATTTTTATTACTTTGGTATGTAATAGACATTTTAATTTTTGTTAAATATTAAGTAAATTATGGGAAACCTAATTAATCTAAGTTTTTAATTTTTATTATGACACGCTTAATGAACTTAATCTTACTTTTCTTAATGCCAGTAAAATAATTACCATAATAAAAATAATATCTTGCTACATTTATTGAAATTCTTTTTTTCAGCCACCTAAAGCTACCCAAGCAAATAAATTTGACACACAGTGTGTGTCTGATACTGAATTAATTGATATTATTGAAAAAGCTGAGGCATTAATAAATAAAGAAAATGATATAAGTCAAAAATTTGATAATAATTTTCATTACACAAATATTTCTTTTGAAGCTAACAACAAAGAAAAAATACCAAAGATTCATAAAATAGATACTACTAATTTAAAAGCAATTAATAAAAACTTAAATAGTAACATATTTGAGCCTTTTAGTGAAAACAGAACATATAATGATATGATTAAAGAGAAATCTGATACTGTTAATATTTTGTCTGTAGAACAAAACACACATGCTCAAATAGATAATATTATTAAAACTCAAAATAATAGCTTAGATAATATTTTTAATAATAATGAAGAAATTTCAAACAGTCCAATCATAAACAAATCTAATTCATACATTATGAAATCTAAAAATCCATCACCTTTAATTTTCGGTTTAGATTCATTTGAAAAATTTGAGGCTATAGCAATGCCGGTACTAGAAAAGAACTTAGAGACTTCTGTTGCTAAGCAAATAATTCATTCACAGGTTATATCTAATGAATTGTATATAAAAAGGCATACAGAGCCTGTTTTAATTGATAGGGATAAATCTTTAAGTCCAATTTTGACTATAAGAAAGAAAAGTACAGACAGCACAATAACCAAAATTAAAAATGGCCGATTTACCATAGAGGACAGTATTTTATTTAGTAGCGATGAAGAAAGTGAAATTAAAAATGAGGAACTTCCATTGACTTGTGCTTTAAAAACTTCATTTTATAATGAACATGATTTAAACGAAACAATGTATGTTGGATTTCAAACAGCCAGTGATAAGTCTATACAAATATGTTCAGATTCTTATAATAAAGCAAAATCTTTATTATGTGTAAAATCTATAGATATACCTCTTATAAAGTTAGTTGAAGTAATGGATAGTAGTAACAATATAATAAATAAGAATACACAAAAAGAAATAAAGGAAAATAAAATATCAATATTTAATCATAATTTAAGTAATTCTGCTACAAAACAATCTCAACAAAATGAAGACGAAAGTAAATCAGTATTAAGGAAGTCTAATAACATTTGTGATAAAAATAATATATGGGATGAATCAACTACAGTCATAGCATCTAATAATAAAGAAATTAAATTATTCCCAGTTTCACCTTCATGTGAGGAAAAAATTAAAGTTAGAAATAATAATTTATATAACAATATTTCACAAGATATTTTACTAAGCATAGGAGCAGTAAGCAACATACCTGTTTTAGAAAAGGAACAAGTAAATATAGATGACAATATTATAAAAGAATTTGAAACTAATTTCCTAGTAGAAAATGATGACATTACCAATCCTTTTGAAAACAAGAAAAATAATCCTGCATTAAAAGCACCAGAAAGTAATATAAATGATAAAGTTTTCCCTTCTGAGACAGAACAAGCACTTATACAAACAAAAGGATTCAAAACAGCTAATAAAAATAAAATAAATACACATAAATTAGATGAAATCAAAGATATCTTTAAAGACATTGATTTAACAGATATTTGTATAGGCTTAGACGATTATAAAGAAAACTGTGTTAATGACATTGATACTCCTGCAACTGCAAGTAAAAACTTTATAGGTTTCCAAACCGCCAGTCATAAATCAATAAAAATTTCTGAGCAAGCTCTAGCTAATACGAAAAAAATATTTCAAGATATTAAAAATGATGACACTATACATGCATTTGGATCTAATATTATTAATAAGAAAAACCGGAACTATGAAATAAATACGCTAAATACGGAAGAAACGTCATCAAAACCGCTATATCCAATTAACGAAAGTAAAACTGTTCTCTGTTCATATCTGAATATGACAAATAACAATAATTCATATTTAAATGAAGAATTAAAACAAAAGAATGATAAAGTAAAAGAAACTCCCAAATTTGTCGGATTTCAAACTGCTACTAATAAGCCTGTTACTATTTCCAAGGAGGCTTTCGCGAAATCAAAGAAAATATTCCAAGATATTGAAAAAGAAATTCCTGCAAACTCTGAAAATAATATTAAAAATTTTAGCGACAAGTTCCAAAGGTTTCAAACTGATAATAAAGCAATAGCAATTTCGAAAGATGCTATACAAAAGTCTAAAAATATGTATGATGTAAAAGAGTGTGATGTAGTTATACAATGTCTTATTAAAGAAAACGATAGTATAGAAAAGTTTCAAGGCTTTAAAACAGCAAGTAACAAACCTGTACTAATATCTAAAGAATCTTTAGCTAAAAGTAAAAATATTTTTCAAGGCATTGATTGTAGTGATGATAATTTAAAGGAGGAAAATCAAAAAAATAAAATGGATCCTAATAGGCATCGCAAAATAAATGTTGGTTTCCATACTGCCAGTGATAAGCCTATTGTAATATCAAATGAAGCTTTAGCCAAAACTAAGAATATATTTGATAATATCGATATTATAAACAATAATAGTAATAAAAACGACAATTGTGATATTCAAAACAAATTTCAAGGTTTTAGGACTTTAAGTAAAAGCAAACATATTTTTCAAGATATAGAAATGGATGAAAATCTTGTACATACTTTTGATAAAAATAAGGCAAATACAAATTTTGGTGGATTTAAAACGGCTAGTAGTAAACCGGCTCATATTTCAGAAACTGCTCTAATTGAATCTAAAGAGCTCAAAAATATTAATGAAAGTAATACTAAAAAAGACACTGTCTCGGAATATAGCGCATTTGGTGGTTTTCAAACTGCCAGTAACAAAAAAATTAATGTATCTGAAAAAGCATTATACAAAAGTCGGAAATTATTTGAAGGTATTAACATTACAGAAGAAAAAGAAACTATAAAAGTAGGTAGTAATGATGACCTATTTAAAAAACCATGTCTAGATAACGTAAATGATGAATCACTTGATAAAGCTACTAAAACAAATGATAATAATGTTATGAATATTGATGATTTAATGAATACAGAAGTAATAAAAGATTTAGAAGAAACAATGTGTACAGAAGATTTTATTAAAGAAAATACACCATCAAATAAAAGATCTAGTAGCCCCATTTTGTCATGTCCAAGAGCGAAAAAAAGAAAGAAATTCGAAATGCCTATAATTATTAAACCGGTAAAAACTGTTGGTAGCGAAAATAATGAAAATCGTAACATTATTCATACTTTCGATTCAAATTATAAAACACATAAACAACTTAATTTACAAAATATAATAGAAATTGAAAAACAAAATTATTCTAATACTGAAATTGATTCAAACATATCGAAATTCCGATTTGACACGCTATTACAATTCGAATTTGGCGAGAAACGAAATGACATTGACAGTGATGTTTGGAACACAGATAAAATACAACAACTGTTTACAGATAGTGTTAATAAAAGAATGATTCCAAAAGGCTGGATTGAGAATCATTTGAAACTAATAATTTGGAAATTATTATCTTACGAAATAGTTTTTCCTAAAACTATGAATAATGTTTGTACAATAAAAAATGTATTGAATCAATTAAAGTATAGATATGATAGAGAGTTGTATAATGTAGAGCGACCAGCTTTAAGAAAGATTCTAGAAAAGGATGAAATTTCGAATAAAAGAATTGTTTTGTGTGTGGTTGGAGTTTACGTTGATGGTTCTTATGTAAATAGGTATGTTATTTAATTTTCTCTTACTAAAGTAGTATTTAAGGCCTTTTCTATTCTAATTTTCTTTCTTATAATCAGATTCGAACCAATATGCACTGTTTTTAAGAAGGCCGTCGTGACGCAGGGGCATAACCGTGCGACTGTAAACGTGACAGTTGTGGGTTCAATTCCCACTGGGGGAGTAAAATATTTAATATCTTCATTTCTTCGTTCTGGTGACAAGGCAAAGCGAGGCGTCGATTCATGACCGTATTATACCAAGTTTCATCTAAATTTATTCAGTAGTTTTAGCGTAAAAGTAAAACAAACATCCATCTTAACAAACTTTTGCTTTTATAATATTAGAAGTAGGATAAATTATTTTTATAAGTAATAATATATATATTTTTTATTTTTCAGTATTGCCCACCCAACCCAAAATTTGGAGTTACTTCTAACGGACGGTTGGTATACAATAATGTCATCTACAGACGCAATGATAAATAAACTAATATTTGATGGAAAAATAACTGTAGGTACAAAATTAGTTATACATGGTGCGGAATTACTTAATTGTGAACAGGGAGTGGCGCCTTGGGAGGTGAGTACCTTTAAAATTCTTATATTATTTCTAAAATTGTAGTGGTAAATCACTTAGTTTTTTACTGTTGATTTTAATCTTTTGTTAAATAATATATTTTAAATTATAAGTATAAAATTTAGTCTATTTTCTATGTTTATATTTATTTAGCTTTGATTAATTTATTATATATACTATTCATGAAATTTAAAAACTTAAAATTCACTTTTAAAATAAAACTTTAACAGGATTAATCAAGTGTCGTTAATACCATACATTTTTGGTAACCCAATGTTTCAAACACTTTGCAGTTGATTGTTGTGTTTGTAGATTGAGATGATATTCATCTGTCAGTTAACATAATTATTATATCAAACTACCGCCAACGATTTCTTAATAGCCTCGCGTTCAAGGCATTGAATTATTGCACAATGAACTGACTATATTTTGCTCTCTAGTGTGGTGGGTTGCATATTTCAAAGTTTTTTTTGACCGCCTAGGTGGCAGAAAGTCTCCGACAATCTTCTCTACTATAATTAGAATATTTCTTTATTTCACTAGCCTCGCGGATCATATTAGATATATTATGTCAGTTTTTCCTAGCGAGGATGTGGTGTTTATCGAACTTGATGTAATGAATTTCCCCTCAGAGATGCTAATAACATAAATAAGTTATAACAAGCGTCGAATAGTATTTAAATTTGAACCCATAATCACATAAAAACACAAACTACAGAACACATCCGCAATACGACTAAAAATATTCGGCAACTCCACACGACGCGCGAAATGGAACGCACGCCTCGGTTTCCATGGCAACGGCGCCATGTTGTCCCACCTGTCATCTGTCAAAATGGAGGGTGGGAAAGTTTCGCGGGTGAAAGTTTTTATTACAAGAGTTTATCCAATGTTATATGTTGAGAGATTCGATGATGGTAGTACTGGTAAGAATTTTTGCTATTTTTATAGATTTATATGATTATAAGACTTTTGGTATCAAATATATTTCTGATATACACAATTCATATTTATCAAAAGAAAATATTATCGTTGTTTTTATATTATTTTTATAAATTATTACTTAGAACTAATGTGAGTCAAGCGATTTTTTATAAACCTAAGACACTTCTTTCTCTACTTTAAACCAGTACGTATGTAACGTACAGATATCATATGTTGAATGGCGGGCACAGCACCGTGCTTTTTCGTACACTACGGCTGATGTGTCGTGGCCACCCTAAAGTTAGTCTTGCGCTCGCACAAAGATAATCAAAATTGAGAAAAATCTTAAAATTAAATCTGCACAACCATCATCAACTACTCTTATTGGGTTTGTAGATTTTCTTATATGTTTTCCACCAGTCACAATTTCATCATAATATGTATAATAGATGTGAAACTTTGTAGTGAATCCACACAGACTTTTACATCTTAATTGTTTATATTTTCACATAAAAACTATTAAACAGATTTAATAATAATAGAAGAGCTGTAGCTTCCACCAAGTAGCATAACAATAAGCGGGCGAAACCGCGTGTGTCAGTATTATAATGGTATCACTATTTTCTTCACTTATTACAGTGACAAGATCAGAACGTTTGGAAAATCTATACCAAATTAAATATGAAAATGAGAAACAAAATCAATTGGAAAAGTTGTATGAAGAAGTAGAAAAGTATTCGGACAAGGTATTTATAGTGTTCAGACTATTGCCTACTGACCGTTATTCATGGCAGAACTAAACGCCGCACAATGAAATATTTAATTTTTGTGGTCGCTACCAGAGTAAGGAAAAAAATTAATATTTCATTCCCCAGAGTGGGAATCGAACCTACAACCGTCGCACGATTGCGCTTCTGCGGCCACGACGGCCTCAAATATATTTTAACTACTTTATCTTATATATAAAATATCTTGTATAATATAATATCGAGATAATACGGTTATTTTCCTTTTCCATTAGGAATCTCAAGATTCTGAAAGTCTAGATACAGAAAGAGATTTAGATTCCGGCACACAACTGTGTAAGTTAATGAAAATGAGTAAAGATCCTATAGAATTTAGGGTGAGTAGTGTAATTTTTTTTGTATTCGAACTTGTTATAATTTCTTTTGTAAATTAATTTAATTTTTTTTTCGTTTAATATATCAAATTATAACTTGTACTTAATAATTATTTTAATGTATATATTGTTTGTTCTGAACAAAATGTTTACAACTTACTAACATTCTTTGTGTTCTTTGCACATTTAAGTTTAGACATATTTTATTTTAAAATAATATTATTTAGAAGATTTGAAATATTATAGCATAATTGCTTAAACACTGTACAAGAAATGTAGGTCCAAATCTTGCAACCTATTTTTTATTAGAAATTTTAAAAAGTGGATACTGCTAACTGAGTAAATATCAATATAAATAGAAAAGAAATTATATTTATTGTTTTCTAACATATTTTTAAAAAATTTAATTCATTACTTTACCTAATTATTTTTTTGACAGGCAGGTCTAACCCACTCACAAATAAAATTACTACAAGAGCATTCGTCCAAAGAAAGAGATAAATTAATAGAGAAATTACAACAAAAAGTCCAAGAAATGGTGAAAAAACGTGGTTTAGACGTTAATAGGATTGTTGTACCACTGTTGAAAATGAGGGTAGCAGACTTGAATAATAAATCGAATCATATATCTAAAGGTATTTAGTTTAATAACTTGTAATAAGAACTATCTTCTATATATATAAAAGGACTTGTCCTCACTGACTGAGGTAAGGCGCACTCACAGGCATAACCGCTGTGCATAAAAACGTGAAATTTGGACAGATGTTTACTGTCGTAATCTGGACATCCACTAAGAAGAGATTTTGAAAAATTTCAATCCTTAAGGGGAGAAATAGGGGTTGAAAGTTTGTATGGAAAAAAAATTTAATCAGCACTGATATTTAAAAAATTTGAAATTTAGATTTTTAAAAGTATTTCATTGAACACATGTTTCGTGGTTTATTAGAATTCACCCCTAAATAAGCAAGCGAAGCGGCGCGCGCTAGTTTTGAATAAAATGTAATCTTGTTAACTTATTTATTAACTATTATTTTTTAGTTTCATTAATATCATAGTGGAAATCGAACTTATAACTGTCGCGTGGGACATAACTGACTGTAAGTCGTCAGTGTGCCACAATATTAAATTTTATATATATTTAAAATTTACCATTTTGCAAACATAAAAAATATTTTTCATATTCTAGCTATGATTACAATATGGAGGCCGAATGAATCTTTACTGGATTTAATAAAAGAGGGTACTTGGATTGAGATTTTTAATATAGTGCCTACTTCCATAAGGTAAATTTATTGTTTTACCCTTCTATATATTTTCATAAATAGGTATATATTAAGATTTCTTTTTCAATAATATAACATATACTTTTGATTTTCACTTGATAAGTTTAATTTCTAATAAAATCAGTATTTTATGAAATTGCAAAAACTGTTCATATGACCAGCAAACGTTTTTTTATCCTTTTTTTAGATATTCTGAGATGCAATTATCAGCTGGCAGACAATCAATATTTAAAAAAGCAAAATTAAAAGAAAATGATAGCTTAAAATCTATTACACAAGCACTAAAAAGAACACCTTTCACTTTAAAAGACCTACAAAAGCCCATTACCATAGATTATAACGAAATAGACACATTTGGTTTTATTTTTTTAATTGAACCGTCTACAAAAGAATACGAAGGCTCAAAACAGTTATTCCAAAATGTTTACATTTCCGATGAATATAAAAATGTCATTGCAATAAATTTTTGGGGTGGTATTAAAAAGTTTGGGTTTGAAAATATATTAGAAACAGGACAGATTGTATCGTGTGTAAATTTGCAAAGGCGACATGGCAGCAATAAGAAATTTTCGCAACAATTTAGGGCTACGGAATTCACGTATTTTACTAAAACGTGTAAAATTGATATGTTGAGAATAATGACGGACAAATTTTCTAGAAAATTATCTAGTTTAGACAAAAAACTGTTTATTGAAGAGTGTGTGGTAGTGAAAAATAATTTTGCTAATACAAAACATGGCAATACACATTTTTCGCCGTACAGATTAAATAATAGCGAATATAATATAACTAAAAATAAAATATTCATAGATTCTCCAGCTAATAAATGTGTTGATGCAAATTTAACTGGCTTGGACTTTGAATCAAGTTTTAAAGAAACAGATACAAAAGAATTATCGCCAAAAACAGTAAGAAGAAAACGAAAAGTTGATGAAAAAATTGCTAAATTAGAAATGTATGGAGAACCACCACCATTACAACCTATTCATATTATTAATAAATCTAATATTATTAACAATAGTTATAAAAGTCCACTTTTTATAAAAAATAATGATAATATACAAAATGCCAGTATAATGAATATGTCCAAAAATTTGTCGAGTCCAGTGTGTTTAAACAGGGCCTATGTGAAAAATATAAATCCTGTGAAATTGAATTTTTCTAATAATAACATGTCTGAGGATCCTTTTGCTGACGAATTTGAAGGGAGTCCACCATTAAGCTTGGAATAATCAAGAATAAAAAATATATAATAATTTTAGCCTTTATTTCGATTGTGGGAAAAATTCCTACTAGGGGTAATGAATTCTTTTCATTTCCTCACCCTGCCAAGAAGGCAAACGCAATCTCTAAAATTGGGCTGTGCTTGAGAAATGTAGTGCATTAATACTACATTTTTAATATTGTTTATCTGTTTTTAAATAATTTAAATATTTAATGTGATATATAAAAAACTTTACTAATTGTTACTTACTGTATAATATGTGTATATTTGTTTTAATAATAACTTTAAATGCTTGAAACCCTACATATGATTAAATAAATTGTAAAAAGAAAAATATTTTTGTGACTATTTGAAACTATATTTAGATTCATATATTAGTAACACTTTATAATTTTCAAAATCTATTAAATTGTTGTACAAGTACTATATCAATAAGGGGAATGCTTCAGACTAAAAATGTTTATTAGGATTTTTTAAAGATAATCTTAAGTGATGGAATGGCATCTACATATTAATTTCATATAAATAAGATTTGTATTTTTTGTCTTGTAAATATGTATAAAGAAAAAAATATTACATTATTTTCTATCATATATTCTTAAAATAAAAAAGAAATGAAATTTCACTAAAAGAAAGTGAACTATATCTTTTTCAGTATTGTATCCAGATCAAGTTAGGCGAAATATATGAATGAAATGACGAAATGCATTAGATTTTTTGATTCATACACCATTATAAACACCACATATCCAGAAATAAAAATCTACATCCGCTACTATAGGTTTTCTTTGGATTTTAAGTCAATATGAAGAAAAATTGTGCTGAGGCAGACGTGTCGTAGAGTGGAGACCCCGTACAAAACGACCGGTGGGACGACCCCCTGCCAGATGGGCTGACGATATGAAGAGATTGGCGGGAAGCGGATGGTTCCGAAAAGCTGAAGATCGAGTGTGGTGGCGAGAATTGGGGAAGGCCTATGTCCAACAGTGGACTAAAGACGGCTGTTGATGATGATGATGATGAAGAAGAATTGTAGATATAAAATTGTGTTTATTTCCTAAAATTGTCTCTCAAATTCTCTACACTCTTTTTTCGTTAGTTTCCGTAACATAAGAAAAAAGCCATATAGTTAAACCATTTAACACGTACGTGTCAATGTTTTCATACATGTCTTAACGTTTTCAAAATTATAATTTTTATCACTATCTAATACAAATTATAGTTTCATTTAATTAAAATTCTGAATGAAATTATTTAATAAACAAGAATATATTATATAAAAATAATAAGATAAATATGGCAACACAATATCTGTCACTTGAAGGTGACCTTCAAACCAAACTAGTTTGACGTTTCGTAACCCACTAAAACTCAAAAGTTATTTTCATTTGAATTACCTACCCGCTACGACATGTTATTTGCTAATAAAACAATTTAAAACACAATATAAAACTAAAACAGTGCTACAAGATTATTTAGCCACGTGTTTTGTGAATTTCTTGTGAATATTTAAATAATTCAGGCACTTTTGTTACAACTTTCTTTTAATCGGTAAGTTTACTTTTAATTTACTATCGGCGGCGTGGTTTAAAAATAGTTACTATACTACGTCTAGCTTATAAATATTGTATGTTTCTTTTAAATTATAATATGATATGTAAATGTCGCACGCAACCGGTAACATTTAATATATTGATATGAAATTTGCATTTAAATTATATTATGGTTAATTTAAATTTAGTAGACTTATTTTTGTACGCTCCACTACACATTAATTATTTTTAAACAAATTTAATTTTAAAAAAATATATTTAAAAATAATACTTTTATTTTTTAATTAACACTTTTAATGGTATGATTAAGAGTTATGGATTAATACAATAAAATGTTACCAATATTTTTATTTAAAAATTCCACAGTAAATATAATAAAATTATATATATCCTATATATGGATAGACACAGACACAGGATACATATAATTATATGTATCCTGCACACAGCAAGGTAGGCAGAGGAAACCTCATGTTAAGACACTCCGTTCCTCACTTTCTGCCGAATCATTCTCATTATAAAATTGTAACTAAAACAAATCTAAGTCAATAAAAAAAAGGTATAGTATAAAAACAAGTCAATGTATGCCTATATGTTACTATTATCACTTTATCTATGTAATGAATGTCAAGGGAATGTTATCTTTCATATCACATAATATATTTTTGTTTGGTTTTTTAGATTACTATAATAGTAATATATTAAAATTGAAATAACATATTTTAATTGATGTTATAAATTGGATAAAATAAAAAAATTGTCAAGTATGAGTTGAAGAGTCAATGAGAAATATAATGTATAAAATTGATAAAGTTAATTTTTTTTAAGGAACTGGAAACTTGTGGATTTGATATTAATTTCAGCTTAGCACTGCCTCATGTTCTTCTTAAAAGAGCATTTTGACAGGGAAGGGAAAAGGAATTATTTTTTTTATTTTGCAACATGAAACTGAATAATTTTTTTTCAAGCAAGTGTACCATCAAGTTGCTTTTCAAATTTAATTGAAAGCTAAAACAAATTTATTAAGATAACCAGCTAAGATTAAGTTGGACTGAACTAACTGACTGAACATGAATCCTATAATGATTACTGCCACTCTCATTATATTATTTTTGATATATCGTCGTTGCGCTTGCCAAAACCGCTATGTGTTTTTAGTCAAGTTTTCAGGAGAGACAAAAAACTATCTCATTTATTAAATAATAGCTTTATCAAAAAAATATAAATGCAGTTTGGTGACAAAATATGTTATGCTTGAACTGAGATACAAGCGAAAATGATAAAATGTACCTTTCATCTGCAATAATTTTTTTTAACCATTTTGATGCACATATCAGATTTGTCTTGTAACCACCATTTCTTACAAGTGAAAAATATGCACATATCAGTTTAGTAAAAGAACATAATCGGATTTATTTAATGTTATTATGAGAATAACAACAATGTATTAAATTTAAAACAAATATGTATACTAATGATTAGTAATGATAAACGTACGGAATTGTTGGTTTGGCCCTTTTTTACGTGAAAACAGTTAATCTAACAATAAAACAGTATGGTACTGGTATATTAATCTTATGGTTATTAATACTAATAATAATTAACAAAAAATGTTTAATAGAAAACTCGAAGGGTTGTTAGAAAGTGGTTAGGAAAGGTTTATAGATAGATTAAGCCTTTATGCTTATCCCTTTAATAACTAGGTAAATTTAATTTTAATAAGCAGAGCGCGACAGTATTTCACGCCAAAACACCGATTGGCCCTAAATAGGGCCCAGGTTCGGCTTCATATGGAGTACTCTTCTCATCTCTGGGCTGGTGCATCATCATGTAACAGCTTGACCACGTAGAGCCGTACGGAACGTTGGAGCCCCAATGATGTGTGAAAGGCTTGACACATTCGCTTTGTGCAGAGATGTCTCCTCGCTGTGCTTTCTCTACTGCATTTATTACGGGAAGGTTCTGCAGAAATGTTTGACCTGTTACCTGCCGCCGAATTTTCTAACCGCACAGTACGTCACAAACTGAAGTATCATCCACATCATCTGGATACGTGCCACTCCACTGCTATGTGGTTTGGTACGAACTTCCTTCTACGCGCCACGCAACTGTGGAATAGCCTACCTATGGCAGTGTTTTCAGGTTGATACGACATGGATACCTTCAAAAACCACCTTTTTTCCTTTTTTTCTCTGATGTTACACGAGGTCGTCGGCGGTGGTGGTCACTTACGATTAGGTAACCTGTACGCTCGTTTGTCTTATCTTTTTTTCAATAAACAAGGAGGGTTTTCCAAGCTGAAGCTAATAAGGACATATCTGCGATCGACAATCCTGCAATCTAGATTAACAAACTTAACAACTTTATCAATTGAAAATGAAATTGCAGAAAACATAGACTTTGAATGCTTAATAAAAGAGTTTGCAGATAGAAAGGCAATAATTTAAATATTTTTTTAAAATAAATGGTTATTTCATTGTACCCATTCTCTTTTTGGATGTTATTGAATTGTAGTTATGGGGCGCCGAAAAAACTTCGCTCAGGGCGCCGGTAGTGCTAAAACCGGGACTGTATACTTCAAACATGTGTGTCGTGATGTGCTTGCTCTGCAGTAATGATTAAACTTCAACTTTTGGCCCTAAGCCTAAAACCATTCTCACAGGCTTCTTACAGAAGCTGACTTACAAGAAGGATTTCTTGGTTTACTTTCAGAAGATGATTCTGGTTTGGTGGCCTTTATCCATGAATTAAAAGTATCGTTAGTTAAGTGTCTTCTACAATTGTATTAGGTACGCCTTTCCTATAACTCTCTGCTTCGTATTAAAGTCGAACTTTTTTTATTGTTGTATATTTCATCAATATCCATCTCCTTGAAGTTTTCTCCAGCTTATTTATCTAGTATGAAGTGACCAGTTCCGAGTTCGGCTGACTCCCCCCCTTACAAATTCTCCAGTAGCTTCATCTAGGTACAAATGAGTCATATTTTCAACCAATACTATACCTGCTCGCTCTGAATCTGCTATTTCTATCGGCAGTGACTGAGATTTGAGCTCTGCCTCATTATATACCGATAAGGTAGGGCCCGAGTGACGGTTCCTCTTAATGTATTACATTACATAATGTATTACATTCCTCATCGAATCATTACTGCTGGGTCATAATTGCACATAACGAATTTGTCATTGCCAAAAATAAAAATTATGTGCACATATCGATTTTGTTAAATCGACTTCTAGACGGAAATACTACATATTTGTTTTTGTAGGCTATGCAGAGTACTATTTTAATGCTATTTATCGAATAAAAAAAAAATCAAAAAAATACACATAACGGTTTTGGCAGGCGCACCGACGATATACTGTTTTTAACTGATTGCAAGCTGAAGGAGAAATTATCCATTTATATTAAACCATGAAATCAATTTTGTTTAAACCTATATTTGTTTTCGTTGAATGCTATAATCCCAATACACAATTTTCCCTACTGTGGTTCAAAAGTGATATGGGGTGGGCACACAGGGGATCAACGCAGAATGCATTCTTGATTTTTTTTTCATCACTTAGTTACATGCATAGTAATTGATACCCTTAATAATTTTACTTTTAAAAAAATATATTATATACATTTTGTAGGGGTTCATAAAATAAACTTATCTTTCAATTTTCTACCACACCTCATAAGCTCAAAGTAGAGTGACTGATATAATGACTAACAAAATTATAAGTGTTCCCTTTTTTGCCATTTGTGTATGGAACAAAAAATTAAAATAAGCCCACAAACATGGTAATATAGATTTCTTAATAACTAAAATTTTAGATACAAATAAAACTTTTACATTTAAAATTATGATGTAATTCATCTTTAATTTAAATATTATCTGCAATAATGTGAAATGTCTTTTTTTTAAATATGTTTTGGCCTCATATAGTGTTCTCCAGGGAAGGCAGAGGAAACCTAATGTTAAGACCTATCACTCTCTAAATAATGCTTGAATTTGGAGCCTTGTATTGCCAGAGTGGAGAAATGACATAATTCATTCCCCCAAGTGGATATTGAACTCACAACAATTGTATTTATAGTCCGACACTGTCCTGACAGTCTATAAGATGTGTAAGACGTTGGTTACACGCTCATTCTGACGTCAGTTACAGGTTCCCTCTGCCTATCTTGCTATGTGTGGAATACAGCGTGAAGATGAAAAAGAAATATTCAATTCCTTTTGCTATTAAAGCTAAGCTTAAAATTTTGATATAATTATCTTTGGGTATGTTATTTTCAAGGTCTTTGTGTATTTTGTTTCTCGTTGTGGCGGATATGAACGCCGCGCATCGAAAAAAAATTATCTAAAATAAAGCATCTATCTAGTAAAGTAGCAGCGCTTGATAGTTTCAAACTATAATTAGTTGTCATAACAACAACGATTTTCCGTAAAAGATTAATTAAATTAGTACAAATTATGTATAATTCAGTACATATGTATATCGTAAGTCGAGTATCGTATCAATATGTGTTATCATTTCATTGACTTTACGTTAGTCGCCATTGACCTGTTGAGAAACATTGAATAAACTATTTTTAATGAATCAGTTTCACGCTTTACTTTATTTTTTTACAACTTTACTAACTTTTTATTAGTAAAGTTTCTGGTCTAGGTACTTGTTTTAGTCAGTCAATAACGGAAAAAAAATATTTTGAAATATTTAGAAACACATATAATATACAGGATTTATGTGCAGTTCTATAATCGCTGGTATAATAGATATAATAGGACCTGGTCTTAGAAATCGGATAGCCACGTGTGGTTCGTCCCCAGATATTATTATTCTAATAATAACTAACTGGTTACTGCCGATATTTAGTTTTTAAATAGAAATACATTATATATATGTCCAGCGAGCGACGACCATGTTGGAGGGATTGTTTGTTTGAACGCGTTAATCTCAGGAACTACCAGTAAGATTTTAAGAAATCTTTTTGTGTTTTGCCACTGTACTTGGGTGTTAGTTACTTCCCGCACTGAGAAGCTATTTCCATTTGACCATGCGGCCGACGCTGCTGTTAAAAGATAGATAAGATAAAATAAATTATCTTATCTATCTTTTAATACGAACGTCACAAATCTTTTAGAATAGAACCCTGTACGTTACGGGCCGTAACGTAAAGATTTTAGTAAGCGTTGGTGTCAAACTGAATACTTTATTTGAAGTATAATATTTACATATTGCAGTGCAATATTGGCAAAATTTTAAATACGCTGAATATTGTTAGAAAAAACAAGGTCGCTTAATACGTGAGTCTGTGACAAAATATTTTTTCGATTATATTATTTAAAAGTAAAAATATTCACGCTGTATCTCGCATAGTACGGTAGGCAGAGGAAACCTAGTGCTAAGATACTCCTTTTCTCCACTTGATACCAATTTCCCCCTCTAGGCTTCGATACTAATATTATAAAGCCAAATAATTTATATTGATATAACTTTTTTTGATTTATGAACCGATTTAAATAAAACAAACACTAAAGAGTACTATCGTGGTGCAATGGCACTAGGGCGGTGTGACTGTAAATGCGACTAGTTGTGGGTTCGATCTCCGTACGGGAAGTCGTTCTTGCTATTTATCCCACAATGCCTCCAGAAGTCGGCGGAAAATGGAGAACGGAGAGAACATCGATCGAATAACAGAGTTGTAGTGCGGGATAGTGAAACCAAACATAACGCACAGACAAACAGACATATAGACAAATCGACAAAAAGATATGAGTCATTGGTTACTTTGTCGAGTCCTCTTATTATATTAGTATTTACATAATGTTTGTTGCACATTCATCATTTCGAGCGGCGCGAGATCTGGACGGACGCCAGTGAACTTGACGTTGCTCTTTGACGTTTTGTTATAAATAATTTTGCGGGCAACGCGTTTTTATGTTTCGTATGTTTCGTGGACATTATTTTTATATATATGTGTATCAGCTTCAGGCTATATCCTGCTTATAGCAGAGTAGACAGGGGGAACCTAGTGTTACGATACTCTGATCCCGATTTTTTGTCGAATTTTTCGAAGCAATGCGTGTTGAATGGCGGAACTCTACGCCGCGCTTGTCTTGACTTTGCACCAGAGCGAGGAAATGATAATATTTGTTCATAATAATTCATTCCCCCGAGTGGTAATCGGAACCCACAACCATCGTGCTACTGCCACACGCATGTGCTCCTGAGCCACGATGGCCGAATATAAATTTTATTTTTTCTTTATATTTCTCTACCTTTATATCTGTTAGAAGTGACAAAAAAGAAAGAAATTAAAAATTGAGTCGACCTTCGAGAACACTGTATCGATGATAGAAAACATGATAACCCTACTGAGGACATATGTTGAAAGAATTAACTTATCAATTGTAACATACATATAGCCATCCTCAATGAATGGACTATCCGACACACAAATAAGTGTTCCATTATAATTCAGAACCCTTAGTTCCCGAGATTACAACGTTTAACCAAACTCTTTCACTCTATGACATTGTTACGCACAAGAAGGTTGTTCTTGTACCCTTGGTTCTATAGTCAGTATCAATAGTATATATAATCATCACTAATTGTGAACCTATCGTTTCAGTTTCCTCGCTATCTCAGATCGTAAAATATTGTTTATAACACTATTTATGGATGTACGTGTGTTTGTATGACGCGTCCAGTGCCAGGTTGCGTAAGGATGACGTCTTGGATTGACTTTTATTAGATAGTTGTGATATCTTTGGAGGTGTGGCGCATTTACCTTTTATTAATAACTAGTGGACCCAGACGCGGCTACGCCTGCTTCAACTATAAGAATATTTTCGCGTCGGTCATGCTCATACTAGGCTAGGTCATTTCGAATCAGTGACATCTCCTTAATTATTTATTAGAATGTTATTAATATAATTTCAATCCAGATAAAATGCTAAAAGTGACTATAATATTTATTTTCATAAGGATGAATATCAAAATGTCGCGGTAACAGTTGCGTAGCGACGACGGTTGTTATTAACATGGCAGAATAAATTGCATGTCAAATTAGAAAATACTTTAAAATATATTCGTTTATATGTGTAATGTAATGTTATATAGCCTATAGCACTTCTGAAGAATGCAGCTTTCATACAAAACAAAAACAAAGTAACTGTAACTGGTCCGATGACCAGTAGATCCAGAGATCTTAGCGTTCAAACAAACAAACAAACAAACTCTTCCGCTTTATTATATTAGTATAGATAACTAGCGGTCCGCCCACTTCAACTTATTGCTATATGATAGCCAAATTATAGAACATGTAGCTTTTGCGTGAAAGAGGAACAAACAATCGTCTTCAAAAAGTTTCACACCTATACTTATAACTATCGGTCCTCGCGCGAATTCTTCCGCTTGTACTATAAATGAGGGTGTATTTGAGATTTTTTTTTATTATTTTAGTATGGTTATCTCCTGTATGCATTAAATAAATCGTAATTAAGTAATTTGGGAATTTTTTTGATTATGGTCGCAAAAGTTATCGTATTTAAATTAGAAAAATATTTAGTTATTTCGTATCTGACTAGGTAAGCGGTAAGTCCAGCATGCAGTTTTCACTATTGGAAACTGGCAATCCCTGAAGGGATCTACTTTAGGATATAAGCACCTAATACTAATAGTATTTTCTTTTTTAGGATATAAGTAAGTAGGCCGTACTAAATCGGAATATTTTTTAATAAATTTTAATATATTATCATACTAGATTCAGATTATTTAGGCTTATAAGTATTTCTTATTTAGGTTTATATTCAAAGTACTGAACTCTGTTAATATTGAGACTTTTTGTGGGTTCGATCCCCACTCGAGGAAATGTTTATATAAATTGATTTTTACATTTTCTTCGTTCTGGTGTCAAAGAAAAGCGCGGCGTTAAGTTCCGCCACTCAACACGCAATGCCTCCAAAGTGCTATTCACAATACTCTGCTCTATTTTATAATTTATTTAGTTCTGTTGTCAACTTTCAGGTAGACATGTCTCGCGACAGATCATCGAGGCGGTTCTACCGCGCCGAGTCGACCCACGACCTGCTGTCCTACATGGACAAGGGGCAGGCGGCGTGCGAGGAGAACCGGTGGACCTTTGAAACAGCATGGGAAGCAGCTAATAAAGGTAAAAAAATACTTTTGAAATTCACTACATTCCTATCGCAGTAGTACAGTGTGTGGACTGTAACGCGACGGTTGTGGGTTCGATTCCCATTCTGAGTAATGAATTGTTTAGTTTGTTCATTTTCTCGATCTGGACAAGACATAGCTCGGCGGTGGGATCTGCCGAATGTCTTGAAAATCCGGAAAGCAGGGAAGGGAGTATTTTCACAGCAGGTTCCCTTTGCCTATCCTGCTATATGCGGGATACAATATATAAAAAAAGGAATACATTCTAAAAGCAGCCATCGTAGACACTATGTCTAGTATTTTAGCTTCCAGACTTGTTCCACACAAAGGCATTGTGTGTAATCAGAGCATACGGGTGTAACAGGATGGACTGGTTTACGCGTCTTACATGTGAGACTAGAGAAATGTTACTTGTGTTGAGGTTCTTTTTATTTTTATTTCAGAGTCAAGTTCTCTTCTCCGCTTTTGGCATAAATATAAAATACCATACCTTAAATATCATTTATCTTCTTATCCTTATCTATCATTTATCCTTAAATAGCATATGACACTCGTTCGTTGGCCCAGAGCTTTGTTAAAACTAAAATATTTGCTATAAATTGTATTGATGTTGATATTTTTATATATAAAAATAAATATTATATATATATATATATATATATATATATAAAACACAGTGACCAACTATTCATTGTTCGTTGGTTATGATAACATTTATACTATAATAAAACATTTCGGCGGAAAATGGGTAGCGGATCTGTTTTAATGGAATCGAATGTCTTAACATTACGTTCCCATGTTCCTCTGTCTACCCTCCTATGTGCGGGATACAACGTGAAGCTATTTAAAACAAACATTTCAAAAACAATTAATTGGAATCAGTAGTTTCTGAGCGTTGTGCGTTCAAACAAACTCTTCAGCTTTATTATATTAATGTAGATGTTTCTTTTTTGTTACAGTCGGCGGTATTTACACAGTGATACGGTCCAAAGCGTACGTGTCTACTGAAGAAATGGGGGAAAATTACTGCTTGCTAGGTAAATTACTTAATTTCGTTAATCAAAGATATAATTATGGCTGCAACTCCTTGGTAGAGGCTAGACGTTAGGCAGAAGTATAAACGTGCGATTGTAAACGCGACAGCTTGCAGATTCATAATAAGATTTTAACAGAAAGCATAGTTAAAATAATTTGGTATCATAATGAAGTTAAACTTTAAAGTTGTTTTTTTTTGGAAGTCAAGTAATTTATTAACCAACTTGAAAAAGGACATGCTTTTGAATCAGTTAGTATATTTTATATTTGCTTTGTTTGTTCTTATATAAATTTAATCAAAATCGATATAGATCCTTTGAAAAAAAAACAAACAAACTCTTTTCTTCTCAAACATATTCATTCTTAATTCATTTTTTTTTTCAAACAAATAAAATTCATTCATTCATTTTTTCAAACATATATGTTTTCTTCCACAGGTCCATACAAAGAACACTGCGCTCGCACTGAAGTCGAGGAAGCGGACTTCCCACCCAACTCTCCACTCACAACCGCCGTCAATGCTATGAGAAGTCAGGGTTATAAAGTGAGTTATAATAAATATTATACAAACTCATACACTTACCCACTCCTTTGATTGTTTAAAATTTTAAAATCTTTGAAATAATAATAATAGTATGGTATATGAGGCCGTCGTGGCACAAGCGTATAACTGTAAACGCGACGGCTGTGCGTTCGATTCCTACTAGAGGAAATTTTCGAAAAGGTATAAAAATTCGAATAATTTTTGGAAAGTGGGGGAGTGTCTTAACACTAGGTTTCTTTCTAAAGTGCTATATGTGGGATTCAGCGTGAACCTAAAAAACAAAATGATATGGAAAAAAAGCGTACAGAGCAAATATCTAGAGTTATTCTTTATTTTTTTAAGTTTTTTAGTATTTAATATTGATGACCCAAATGAATTAATGGCTTTTTTAGATAGAATCATTTAGTATGGGGTATAATCCCGTCACCATGTTTGTGTTCAGAACTGTGGTTCTAGCTTAGTGACGGGTCACTAAACTCTCTTACCCTCCGTATTCCAGCTGCACACAGGCACGTGGCTAGTGGACGGCAACCCTCAAATAATCCTGTTCGACATCAGCTCGGCCGCGTGGCAGATGGACAGCTATAAGCAGCAGCTGTGGGACACCACCTCTATAGGAATACCACATTTGGATGTTGAGGCCAATGACGCGGTTATATTGGGATTTATGGTGGCGCAGTTTATTACAGAGGTTAGTTGGGGTTCCATTTTTTAATGTTGATTTGTTGTTTAATCAGTCTATTTAAGTGGTATATATAAATATGGTCAGAGTTATTAACGAAATAAAAATATTTCTGTCTATTTAAACTTTTTCATATCCAAAAATTTTACTTTTTTTTATTGCACTGTAGATATTTTAAGGATAATTAATTATAACTACGGACATAAAACTTTGAGATATAGATTTTATATTTAACAGTTCTAATCATATTATAAGTATTTTTATGTCTGTTTTTCTTTTTCTTCTTAATTTAGTTCCGTAAAGCAGCAGAAAATTACAGTGATACGCCACCGCGTGTAGTGGCTCATTTTCATGAATGGCAAGCGGGTATAGGTCTTATTGTTTTACGGTAAGTTCTTTTTATCTTTGTGAATTGTGATTGTTTTTATTCATATTTTGAATTTCAAATGAAAACGGAAATCATTTCCTCAAAGAGAATTCGAACCCACAGCCTGTCACGCTTACGCATAGCTCTCGTCACTGCGCCGCGACTTATTTTTTTTAAATATATATTTTTTACATAATTCCAATTCCAAATTTACACTTTAAAATATTATATAATATTTTTTTTCTTTTTAGAGTACGTCACGTTGACGTAGCAACAGTGTTTACAACTCACGCAACTTTATTGGGAAGATATTTGTGTGCTGGCAACACTGATTTCTATAATAATTTGGATAAGGTAATATAATTAATAGAATATTAAATACATATACCAGACAATTATTTAGTCAGAAGCTATCGTGGCGCAGTAGTAGTGTATGTTTGTATATGCGATGGTTGTGATGATGGTTCAATATATGCTATATGGACTACGTTTCCAAACGAGCGTCGGGTGTCTTAACACTAGATTATTTTGCCGTCTAGACACATATTAAAAAAATCTCAGAATTTTAATATTATTTTTTCAGCTGTTTCATGCTGTATCCCACACATGGCAGGGTAAGCAGAGGGTACTTGGGAACCTAGTATTAAGTCATTCTAATCTCCTAAATCATTTCAATTCTCCACCCTTCCGCCGAATTCTGGAGGTATTGCGTGTTACAAAGTGAAGATATAAAAATATTAAATGTATAATTTTCTCGAGTGGGAATCGTACCTACGACACGACACAGGTAGGTACGAGTCGTTGCCGCTCTGATTTTAGTAGATGACGGTGCAAAATTTAATGTTATGAGTTTTTCTTACTTTTGTTTATTTTCCTCTGAATGAACATTGCGAAATGTTCCGAAAACCTAACTTCAGAGCGGTTACAACACATCGGCCGTCCTATAGGTAGAATATTATTTATAATTAACTGTTACCAACTGTTAAAGTCCTCTACATATATCTATCTCTCTCTAGTTCTCAGTTGACGAGGAAGCGGGAAAGAGACAGATATACCACCGCTACTGCATGGAGCGTGCGGCCGCGCACATGACGCACGTGTTTACCACCGTCTCTGATATCACTGGTGAGTTATAGCTTCACGCTGTATCCCGCATATAGTGGGGTAGTCACATGGAACCAAGTGTTAGGATCTGTGCTTCACATCGCGCGATTAAGAAGCATTGTGTGTGGAATTCTTCTCGGTACTCTTCGCCGAACTTTTGACTTACGAGAGTGGGGCTTGATGAGAACGTATGGCTTACTTGTGTTTAAACGGTTTCCAGCGGGTTTAAATCCGCGTTCAAATTTTTTAAAAGTATTTTACTTTCCTAGGTGTGGAATTGAAAATGTAAAAAAAATATTTTTCTTTCTCAGGTGTGAAATAACAGTTTAAAAATGTAAAAAATTCAGAATATATATTTTTTTCCAGGATACGAAGCGGAACATCTTCTCAAAAGGAAACCAGATTTTATTACACCGAATGGATTGAATGTAAAGAAGTTTTCGGCTTTGCACGAGTTTCAGAATTTACACGCGTTAGCTAAAGATAAAATAAATGAATTTGCAAGAGGACATTTTTATGGGTGAGTATAGTTTTATGTATTATAAAAAAAAAGAAAGACCGTCGTGGTGAAGTGGCCCAACATCTGACTCTAAACACAACACGACGGATGTGTCTTCGATTCCCACACGGTGAAATGAATTATTTTTATTCCGCTATGTTTTATATTTTTTAAATAGTTTTTCTTAATAAATGCTTGCAATTTTACAAAAAAAAAAACTTATTGAAATACACATTTACAAAAATGTTCCCGTCTTTGAACCCGTAACCACTATTCATAATATTATATATTTTTATATTTTTCAGCCATTTCAATTTCGACCTAGACAAAACATTGTATTTCTTTATCGCCGGTCGATACGAGTTCGGTAATAAGGGAGCCGACATATTTATAGAAGCCTTGGCAAGATTAAATCATTATTTGAAGGTATTTCTTTTATTTATTACGCTTTATTATTATTAACGCGCGCAGCTTCGCCTGCTTATTTAAACCTTTAGGGGTGAATTCTAATAAACCATAAATGTTAAATGAAATAGTTTAAAGAGAACGAGAACGATTCATAAATTTCGTAATTGTATGTATTTTTTTTGGTTACGCATTTCTCAGAAACTAAAAATCATACCGAGATAATATAATCAGTTTTAGATTTAAATGATATATATTCCAACAGCAATAGTCTAAGCTTTATCAAAATCATCTCAGAAGTTATTGTAATATGAGTATCCACGTATTTATACCTCGGTAATAGATTTTTTATTATATAGTATGTATGTTAAACCTATTTACATACAATCACGAACAAACATATAAATATATATTTTCTTGTCAACAGTCATCCGGCTCAGAAATGACGGTAGTAGCTTTCCTTATATTCCCTGCGAAAACTAATAATTTCAACGTTGAAAGTCTTCGAGGCCACGCCGTGACTAAAGCCCTGAGAGACACCATACACGACGTGCAACAGGAGATTGGAAAACGCCTGTATGACATATGTTTGAGGTGAGTCGTATGATGACACATCATTTTAAACTTGGTGACATGTAAGAATTAATGAATTAAATGTACCAGTTTGAAAGGCAGTTCTGCAGAGAAGAGCCGGCAACAGACACAACAGTTGTTCTTTATAATATGTTTTCTTTCACGTGTCACGTTTATTTCACGCTCTTCTTTCCGCACATACCAAGGTAGGCAGAGATAACATGAGAACCTAATTGTTAAGGCATTGTGTGTTGTTTCCAGAGGAAAAAATAAAATATTAAATAATTCAATCCATTCCCATCAATGATAATCGAACCCACGATCATCGTGTTTACAATGGCACGTATCTGCGTCTGCGCCATTACGGTATCTACATTTATACTATATCCTGCTGATGAGAATAAAACGTTGTCAACGGTTCTTTTCAATATAAAATTTTATAATTTAAAGAAAGTTATTGTGATGTAATATTTCTACAAAATACACCACGATAATAATTAAAGAGTATTTAAAAATTACAATTTTATTGTTTAATATAATGCTACCTTGTACTCATTAAAATCCAGATAAATTTTTTGGACACCAGATACATTTACCTATGTGGGCCTATTCTATAAATATCAAATAATTCCAGAGGTCACCTCCCCGACGCCTCAGACCTCCTCCACAAAGACGACACGGTGCGTCTAAAGAGATGTATATACGCGTTACAGAGGGACGGACTTCCACCTATTACTACGCACAACGTGGTAAGTATACAACACTAGCTTTTAACTGGGTCCTCGAGGAGGTGAACGAAGTAACCCTGACTGCAGGTAGTGGGTTAAATCGACCCAGTACTTGAGGCCAGTCAACCGCAGCGACAGAAGCGTGCGAATGTGAACGCGACAGGTTGTGGATTCATTTCCCACTTGGCGAATTAAATATTTAATGTTTTCATTCATTCGCTGTAACGTCGAGGCAAAGCGCGGCGTTGAGTTCCGCCACTCAACATTCACTGAACGGAACGAAATTTCCGGTCAATTATGCTACATTGGTCACCACGGCGTGAATAATAATGTGTAACGGAGTGTTACACTAGGTTTCCTCTCCCGACCATGCTGTATACGGGGAGAAGCGTAAAGCAAAAAAAATACCTCCTTTTTTTTCTACAGGTGGACGATTGGACCGATCCAGTTTTGACTTCAATACGTCGCTGTCAATTATTTAACACAGTCAACGACAAAGTAAAGGTACGTGCTTTTTGATTAAGTATTTTTGAAATATATAGATTGAGGTTTGCTTGCACCCTAAATATTTATGGCTTTTTTTAAACAAAAACATTCAAATAAATAGCTATTGTAAATCGTTGGCAAGATTTTAAGTTTAACCGATGATTTCTTTAAAAACCAAGAAAATTTGTTGTTAAGAACTTTCGGCTAAATTTAAAAGATGATTTATTTGATAATAAGTTAAAAAGTGTCAATAACATTCGATATAATAAAAAAAATATGTAGTGACCTATCTCTCTTTCCAGGTAATATTCCACCCAGAGTTCCTAACATCCACGAATCCTCTGTTCGGCCTCGACTACGAGGAGTTCGTCAGGGGTTGTCACTTGGGGGTGTTCCCCTCATACTACGAGCCGTGGGGGTACACGCCTGCTGAATGCACGGTCATGGGTATACCGAGTGTCACTACTAATTTGTCTGGTAAGTGACTTTAGTGATTGATATCTTCTTATCTGTTTGGGTAGAGATTTTGATTACGCATTTAATTAATAGGTTAAATTACATGTCGTATGTTTTTAAATTTTGTTTTTTAGCTTCACGTTGTATCTCCTGGACACAGCAAGGTAGGAAAAGTTAATATGGGAACCTGGTGTTATGACACTTCCGTTCCCATTTAAATACTTGTGCTCCTCACTTTCTGCCGAATTCTCGGGGCTTTGCGTGTTGAGTGGCAGAACTCAAAAGTTTGTCAAGCGAGAAATGAAAATAATAATTATAAGATTGTGTGCTATACTAATTTAGTCAATCTTTTTATTATAATACTGCTAATATCACTAGGTTTCGGCTGTTTTATGCAAGAGCACATAGCTGACCCCATGTCCTACGGCATTTATGTAGTGGATCGTCGGTACATATCCCTAGAGGGTTCTGTGCAACAACTGGCCCAGTATATGTTTGATTTTACTAAGTAAGCCTCTTTTTATTTTTAACTGTTAATGCTTTTCAAATTTTAAAGCTTAGTATTAAGCCCCTCTTTCTTCCCGTCCAATCTTCGAAACATTTAGTTTTGAGTGGCGGAAGTTAAAGCCGCATTTTGTCTTGAGAGAGAACATGAAAATAATTCACTCTAAACCGCTCTTTTATTTCCTATTTTATCATAATATATATCACATGTATATTTTATTATAATATTTATTGTATTTTATAGATTAACACGTAGACAACGTATCATCCAAAGAAATAGAACGGAGAGATTGTCAGATTTAATGGATTGGAGGAATTTAGGCATTGTAAGTTTTACTTTTTTATGGAAAAAACCGAATACTACTACCAAGTTGTTTATTATTTATTGTATTATAGATTTAATGTTGATTGTTTATTGACGTAACTCAACGCCGCACTTTGCCTTACAACATTTTTAATAGTTGTATCGTGAATAATTTGCTAGTGTGGAAAATTATAACTGATATCCATCATCGTTTTAATGACTGATTTAAATATATTTTAATAGTCTGGTCGTAGTAGATATACATATAGAAAAAAAAGGATACATTGTTGCAGTTTGAAATTATTTAATATTAGTTTGGAAACATATCATAGATAAATACTAAAAATCATGGAAAATATAACAAAAAATTATTATAAAATGTTATTTCTTTATTTTAAATATTACTTTTTTTCAGTACTACCGTCAAGCAAGAGCCCAAGCATTGAAAATTGTATATCCGGACTATGTAGACCATATGGATCGGGAGTTGGGTAAAAGATTCAATTACCCAAGACCTATATCTGAGCCGCCAAGCCCTACGCATTCTAGTAAGTTCTAAATAATAATATGCTTTAGTATCTTCTTTACGCTGTATCTCGTATATAGCAGGATAAACAGAGCGAGTTTAATGATAATTTTATCACATACTTGTAACCAAACATAGTGTTACATAGTTAAAAAGTTATTATTATTATTAGTGTTACATAGTCACACTTGTTTGGAATTGAATTGTAATAAGTTGTGTTGTAGGGTAGTGCCTTGACATTGAGTTCTCTCTGCCTTTAGTGGGAAAAAGCGTGAAATTTTAAATAAAAAAATAACAGTGGAACATTAAAAATTAGACAAAAAAATTAATTTCTTTAGTGAGAAGAGGTCACCAGGAAATGTCATGGCTAACAGCCTCATACCACAAAGAAATAGAACAACATAAAGAGACAAAAGACGTAGAAATACAAACAGAAATTGATATGAAAAGAAACTCTATTATCAGAAAATCCTTAGAAATACTAGAAATAACGGACTTAGAAAGTGGGAAAGATTTAGAAGTTGCTTTCGAAAAAAATCTAGGATTGGCTGAATCGGAACACGAGGATTACCAAACGGCTAATGATTATTTGGAACCGTTGAATGAAACTGTGACGGAGCAGATTGATCAATTGATAGCTAAGTTGGGCGATTGTGTTGATGAATCGGTTGGTTGGTCGATAGTATGATGAGTGTTTTTTGGTTGATTTTAAAGGTTTTTTTGGGTGGCAACCATTGGCAGCAATTTGGTGGTAGTACACATTGATTTAAGTTTAAGTGCAAAATATGGGTTTGCGTTTGCGTAAAATTTTTGATATTTCGCCTCACGCACTAGTTTGAGATTTTTTTTCTTTGACACAAATAGAGTAGTTAAACAAATTTCTTTATTTATTTTTCTATACTATTAAAGAATGTTTGGTAGCTAGAAGTTTTTAAATATTTTAGAATCACTTAGTTGATTAATTGATTTAAAATCATTTTATAAAACGGAAGAGATGCAAAATATTATAAATTGGTTGATTTAAACATTGATTGTAATATGGCATATAAAAAAATATGTACATTATTTGTTTATCAAAAAAAAATTGCAACAACATGAGAACATGATGAACATCATCCTGTTAAAGAAATATATATTTGAAAATAACATATAAATTGGAATACTTAAAAATAACAAAATTTATATTCAAAAAATATGTATAATAATATTCAAATAATCACTGTGTTTTTTATGTTTTAATTTAATAGTACATATTATTTGATTTTCACACACCTATTCATGTGATACATATACACAACTTTCAAAGATACGATTGAACTGTTTTTATACGGTTGGATTAAAAAAACATAATAATAAAAAAAATGTCTTCTAGGGGCAACAACTCCAGCAGCGTCCGTCCACGGATCAGAAGACGAAGACGAAGTAGACGAAGAAAAGGAATTAGCTGAACTGAGGATCACAGATAATTAATACAGGTACGGATTATATAATGTTTTTCTATATCACATTTTCTATTATAGAAAATCCTTACATAAATTGTAGCTGTCGTATCAGAGCCTATATTATTGTATAGTTTTATCTAAATACGTTCAGTAGTTTTTGCGTGAAGTCGAACATACATTCATCTTCACATACTTTCACATCTATATGTATAAAAGGATATGTTCTCACTGACTGAGGTAAGACGCACGCACAGCCGTAAGCGCTGTGCCCAGAGACGTGAAGTTTAGACAGATGTTTATTTTCGTAATCTGGACATTCACTAAGAAGGGATTTTAAAAAAATTAACCCTAAACGGATGAAATAAGGGTTGAAAGTTTGTATAGAATTTTTTAAATCGGCACCGATTTTTATAAAATTCAGACTCTTAATAATATTTCGTTGAACACGTGTTTCATGGTTTATTAGAATACTAGTCCTATTCATGATGACATAAGAATGTCTAAGTAACATTTAAGATTTTTTTATTGTTTTTGTTTTTTTGTTACAGATGAGTGTGTGTATGAATATATGAGGTATCACATATTATATATTACAAATACACTATAATTCCCCTGCCAATTTTATAATTATATTTTATTAAATTTAATTTCTTATATTAGGTAATAGTCAGAATTTTTAAATGTTTCGATGTTATAAAAAATAATAAACAGATAACAAAAAATATACTTATATATTTTTTATTATCGGTTTATTAATTAACTATAATATTTTAAAGAAACGAAAGTTCTTTTATTTGTTTTATTTTTATTTTGGATGTACAAAATATTATCACAGATATTAAATAACTATTATATATCTGTACGCACATGTTTTTGCGTCAGACATAAAAAAAACAGGAATACGATTAGTTATTAATTGATATCTACTACTTCTTAACTTTTTTTTTATTTAAGAGTAGTACTTTTTGTACTGAAATGAAGATATTTCATATTTTTTTTTAAATACGTTTTTTATATTTATATGAATTTCTATTTTTTTTTCATATATATTTTTTTTATTACAATTTCTTATTTGAAAAAAGTCTCATTTTATATTTTATAATAACATATAAATGTCTTCCTTTCTATTTATAATGTAAATAATTCTAAATCAATTTTTACTTCAAACAAACTTAGCAGCTTGTCATGTATTTTTATATGTTTTATTTTTCTTAAAAATTTTAAATACTTTTAATCTATCTGTGCAGCTAAAATATATTTTTACTCTGTAATTGTGTATCTTGTACAAAAAAATAATTTTTACATATATTTTTTATCTGTTTGTATATAACAACTTGTTTTTTTTTATTGAAAATATATCAAGGCAGCTCAATATTATAAATTATATTAGTAATAATGTTTTCTATTATTAATAACAAATACATTTATAAAGGTTTGTAATTAACTATTTTTAAATAATATTTACAAATTCAGTTCCTATTTGAAACTTTAAATAAAGAGAACTATATTTTTTACTGAGATTTTTTATTTTTTTGCATCTAAATAATAATATATGCAGTTTTTCTTAAACATATATATATTAATTGAAATAACTTAAATCTAAATCCTAGTTATTTTAGAATTATTAACTTAATCTGTATATTTTGTTTGTTTTTTTGCTATATAAATAGATATTTATTTATGAAATATGTTATAATAAATAGCAATAACTAATTACTGCCATTTAAAATGAAAATTGAATTAATTGATTAAAGCAGCTATTTTGTTAGATTGGTAGCCATCTTGACTATACAATAACAATTGATAACATTTTTAGAAATATTCATAAAGATGAGCAACACCTCTATTTGGATAATTTAGTATATAAAAAAACGGTTTTTAATATCGTACAGTTACATATAAACTAAAATAGTTATAAAATATATAGAAAGATAAAGATTTTATATCTTGTTCTTTCCTGTCTTATATATATACTACATCTACATCATCGTCTTATACATATTATATTAATTATAATTTATTAGAAAGCTTTTAGAGCCATTAACAAAAAATATTAGTTTATTATTAATTGTACGATTTAATATGAATAAGTTGATAAGTTTTTTAATATTAATGTTTAATTGGAGTAAATAATCCGAGTTTCTTTTGCTTAAAAACATGTTTTACTCATTTTATAAAAACTAAAATAAATAAAACTAAAATGGCAACTCAATAAAACATCAACTTATTTATACCATGGATTAAATATAAAAAAGGTAAAGTTATATAACTTTTTTATTAAAATACTTTTTTATTATCTGTATTGGATATATTTGAACTATATCGTGCCATAATGTAATTTTTATTAGCTTAGTTAATAAATGTGTTCAAATTTCTGTAATATGTTTTATTTTGAATATTACACGTTAGAAAAACTATTTTTGCTAAGTATTGATATTAATCATTATAAAAGAGGTCAGTGCGTCAGGCGCGTGACTGTAAACGCGACAGCGACATAAATTCGATTCTCATTTGACAAAATTGCTCTGGAAACAAGGCAAATCGCGGCATTGAGTCACGCCACTCAACACGCAATGCCTCCAGAATTTGTTGTTTTCGCTTCCGATGTAAGCTTGGATTTTTTAAACTGCGCAAAGGAATTTAATGTTGTTTTACTAACTAATAGACAGTGTGATTCAGGAGGAAGGTTTTTATGTTTAATACATCAAATAAGGAGTATCAAAGATTTAGTCTTTGAATTTTGAGTGACAATCGGACCTATAACTTGCTTACAATCCTTGGACCACGCCTGACGTCAAGTATCAAAAAATTGTGATGAAATTATTACACAAAATATATTATTATTGTTGTTACACAATGACAAAGCCGTGAGCGGTACTCCGGTCTATAATAAAAAAGTCATAATAATTATAATTAATGAGAACAATTTTAATTAAACTTACATTTTATTTTTTTTAATTTTAATATCGTCGTCATATATAATTAAAGAATATCGCCGTCATATGAGTCTAATGTACTTCTACATTATTTAAAATATAAAAAGGTCATTTACGCAATTTTTATTACGGAAATTTTTGTTTCTCTCTCTAATAAAATTATTCGGTAACTAAAAAGTATATTCGTTTCCATAATTTTGTTCATGTTCATGATTATATTCTCATACTTTTGAGATACTCTTAAATACCAATTTCTTAATTAAATTTCTAATTAGCTGTCGGCAGATTTTTCAGTACTTGTAACGTCACTAGTATCTTTAGAGTCAGATTTTTCTGTTGTTGAATCAGATTTCTTTGTTGTTGCATCAGATTGTTCTGTTGTCGAGTCAGAGTTTTCCGATGCTGATTCGGGCTTTTCTGTTGTAGAGTCTGGTTTCTCCGTTTTCTCTGTGGTCATGTCAGATTTATTTGACACTGAATCAGTCTTTTCTGTCGTAGAATCAGATTTTTCAGTTTGTGAAACTGTTACTTTATCAGTGGATATTAAAGTTGTTTCATCATCATTTTTTATAGATATTGCAGTAGTGGTTTCCGTTTTATCTGTCTGTTTCGTATTAGAATCAGTGGCATCACTTGTTTCATTTAAGTCTGTTGTTGTGTTATTTGACTTTTGATTGTTAATCGACTCACTGTCAGTACCATTTGTTTCCATTTTCAACTCTTCCTCTTTTTTAGATGTTGTTTCGGAATTTTCTGTTGTGATGTCTTTAGGTGAGTTCTTATTTTTTTCTGTAGAGTCCGTCTTGTTCTGTTGTGAAGATACTGTTGAACTTGTGTTGTTTTGGCTATCTTTAGTTTTACTAAGAGTGTCATCTACATTATTACCTTTATCTTCGTCAGCTACCCCAAATCTTTCATTAATCGTAATATTCGCTGGTTTTTCTTCTGAAGCCGAAATTTCTGAATTCGTTTTGTTTATAATCGGGTCTATTTTTTCAATAGTTTTATTAGAATCTACATTAGGATAAAATATAAAGATATTTGTAACATGATCGTTTCCTATAGCGTTTCCGTATATTGTACCAGATTTTATATTGACAGGTAATGAATTATTTTTGCCTTTGTTCATATCTTGGTCAGTTTCATTATTTACTTTATTTAATTCATTTTCTTTAGAAATTGCTCCTGAACTATTTATTTCAGAATTTTTATCTGTAACATTATTATTTATTTCAGGTTCCAAAGCAGTAGTATTTGATTGTTCTTCCGCTTTGTTATCACTTGTGGTATTATTATTAATATTACTTTCGTCAAGTTTTGAACTTTCAGTCGTATTATCTTTGTTTCCGTCAGATTGTTTATCAACGTTCTCATCAATGGTATTATTTGTTTTATTCCCTTCATCAACTTTGTTGCAATCGTTAACTTTAGTATTGTTCTTATTGTCATTTATTTGTTTAAGTTGATTTGCGACTTCGTTTTTTACAAGTGCCTCGACTCGTTCGTTTAATACTTCCATGTAAGTTGATGTCCAATTTGAAAGCCATTTCCAAAATTCATCCTGCAAACAAAAAATATATATTTATATGCGATTTTAACGTTAAAACTTAATCGAACAGCATCGTGTCATACTTGTGTTCCTTAGTGCAACGTTAGGTACTAGGGACACAATCTAAGCTTTACTTACGTTTTTAAAATATATTTCATTTAAATATGGTATGTACTTACCTTTTTTAATAACTCGTCTAAAGAAATCTTCAATGTTTCTGTTTCATTCTTATTGCTACTGTCCACGTCTTTATTCTGTAATATATATACAACAACAAGAGTAAAGATAAGTATTCTAATAGTTAAATATTTTTACAACTTCTCATATTTCCCGATTAATACGGTAAGCACAGAGTACCTATAGAGTGTTGGAACTTAACACCGTTTTTTGTCTACCTAGAGCAGGGAACCCATAACCATTGCGTTTACATAATTAGATTATAAAATATTATATAATTATTTACCTCATTAACATTATCTTTATTGCAACTGCAGTTATTTTTATCTGTCTGTTCATTTTCTATAGGTTTTTCAGTAACTCCTTTTTTGTCTTCTTCAACATTATTTTGTTTTTGAGTAGTTATCATAATTGGCTGTTTTGTTGTTATTTCAATGTTTTCATTTGTTGTTGGTTTTGGTGGTTCTGTATGATTTTCGACTTTGTTTTCTATGATTTTCATAGTTGTTGCTTCATGGTTTATGCCGGGCTATAATATAATGAGACCAACATATAAGGGATTGTCAATAAGGAATATATAATTTCAAAAATTGTGCTTACTTACTTGAGTCTCGTTGATTTTATTCAAATTTCCCACATAAGTAACTTTTCCTGGATCCGTAAGTTCCTGTAAGAGTTATAAAAGTTGAGAACGTTTTGGTTACATTTGATTTCTTTTCTTTAACTTTACGCACACTGTCTGCACATACCAGAATAGGCAGAGGGAACGTGGGAACCTAGTGTTAAGATATTCCCATCCCATTAAGATACTGCTGTTCCCCATTTTCCGCTGCGGAATGTGGCAAACAGAGGCTTGTTGAGTGGTGTGACTCAACGTCGCGTTTTACCTCGTTACCGGGGCGACGAAATGAAAATATTAATTATTGAATTTCTTCGAGTGGGAATCGAACTCACAAACTGTCACGTTTACAGTCACACGCTTGTGCCCCTGAGCCGCGAGCGGCCTCATATGCTTTAATTAGATTTTTTTTTATTTTCATATTAGGTTGAACAATCTTATACACTTACATTCCAAATATATCCATGATCACCTTCTAAATGCATTCCATACGTGTTTGGCTTAACAGGCTTCTCATTATTATCATCATCATCAAAATTATTGAAATTAACCACAGCTTTGGTCCCTGTTAAATCTATGTCCTTCAATTTTGGAATTTGCTTTATAATATTATCAAAAGATTCTTCCATTTTTAGCTTAAGATCTTCATTATTAATTAATACATTTTCTTTTGTTACGTCAGGTTCTGTTAATCTTTCAGTGGTTGATAAAACATATTGACTATTTTTGAAATAATTATAATTGTCTTTAGGTTCGTTTATTTCCTGTAAATTAAAAATATTTTTATTTAATTATGTAGCGTTGAGTTCCGCCACTTTTGATTCCCTTTGATTTTTAAATTGATTTATCTGTTCACACTGTATCCCGCACGTAGCAGGATTCTCATTTAGAGAGCTTAGTACGCCGCGTTTTTTGTCTCGACGACTTTTTGCCTTGAAAGGAAAATTTTTAATTTCCTCAAGAGGGAATCAAACCAACAACGTCGCATTTACAGTCATACAGGTAAATTTATTTTCTATATAATTTCAATTGATTAATAATAACAAAAAATATTTTGACTTTTATTTTAATACTTACATCAGAAGTTTCTGCATCAAAAGGTTCCTCTGTGGGCGTTTCTAATATATTATTTATAATTTTATTCGTTGATTCTGGTATTTGATCAAACTCTTCGTCATAATTATCCATATCCTCATCAGGACTCATGCTATCATCGGAAACATTTCCTTCTGGTTCGTTTGGTTTATTTTCTGTTTTATTTTCATTTAGTATTGTCCCTTTATCATAATTATCTGAATTTGCTTCATTATAGTTGAAACGATTTATATAATTTGGTGAGGTATTTATATTTTCTTTATGGGCATTGTCATAATTATCTGGATTTTCCCTAAAGTCAAGATTTAACCGATTTTTCTCATTATTTAAATTTTCTTCTTTGTTTGGCTTATTTTCTGCGATGTTTTCTTTATTTGTATTCTCATATTTCGTAACTTTTGGATTTACAGAAATATCCTAAAACAAAATGTTATGTAATTTGGTTAATATTTAAGAAAAAAGTCAAATGTATGGAAAATGTTATGTCAATATTTTTTCAACTTTTGATTGTATCCCGCATATAGTAGAGTTGGCTGAGACCTACCCAGTGTTAAGAGACTTGGTTCTCAACTTTTTGCCGCGAGAAGCTGCGAGATGAAAATATTCTATTATTTCTCATGGGAATAGAATCCACAACCATAACTTTTTCAGTCAGGCGCTGCGATTCGTAATTAATTATAAGTATTATTGTTTAAAATTCATTACTTACATTCCAAGTTTGTACTTTAGCGCCCTTTATACTCATGCCATATGTTTTTGATGGTTTTCCATTTGTAAATTTATTATCTATATTTTGTAACATTGCTATTAATTTGTCTTTTATATCTATGCCTGAAAATTTATCTATATCATCAGAATTACTAGGTTTTTCACTGTTTATTTTCACACTTTTTAGATTCTTGTCTTCATTATTATTTATAACATTTGTAATTGAATAAATATTTTTAGAATGATTATCGATTTCATCTTTATTTGTATTCAAAGTTTCTTTTTTGTTTGTAGTTTCTTCATCATCTGAGACAAAATTATCCTTTAGTTCAATATCTGGTTCTGATATTTTTTCATAGGGGTCATTTGTTTGTGAGCCTGATAGATCTTTGAAAGTGGGTGCGATTACGTTTTCTTGATTGTCTTGAGTTTTATGTATATCCTGAAACAGAAAAAGTTCTCTTTATAGACTAAATAAAACAATAAGAGATAAAGCATTCCATTTTTAAAAGCTTCACGCTCTATCCCCTATATTGCCAGATAGGCATAAGAAACTTAGTATTAAGACACTACGTTGTCCAGTTTTTGACTAATTTTCGGAACATTGCGTGTGAGATCCGCCCTCAATATATGCTATTATTTTTATACCAGAGGGAGGTGGAGGTTTCACAACTTTCAAGTTGAAATTTGATATACTTACATTCCACGACTCACTTCTGTCATTACTGTATTTGAATCCGTACGTTTTAGGCTTGTTATTAGAAAATATTCCATCCATTTTGTGAAATAGATCTGCATTGTAGTTACTTCTTACTTTTACACTATCTTGGGTGTTCGTGAAAGTCTGAAAGATAAAGATATAAATATGAGTACTTTTTTGAGCTTTACGTTGAATCCCGCATATATCAAGGTATATAGAAGGTAGAGAGAGAGTTGAGACACTCCGTTCTCCCTATATTACCTTTTTTTTCGTGACATTTTATGTTGTAAGGTAAAACTAACGCTGCGCTTTGTTTTGTTACCAGAACATGGTATTTACAATAATTTATTCCTCCGAGAGGGTATCAAACCCATAACCGTCGTGTTTATAGTTTCTCTCTGCCTACCCAGTTAAATGTGGGAAACAGCGTGAAGATGAAAAATATGAATGTGAAACAACTTACAGGTCTATTAGCCAACATACGTTGTATATAAGAAGGAAAGGCTTTCACGTCTAAAGCTGGTAGTTTTGGTGCCTCTGGGACGTTCTGAAAGAAACAACGAGGTGTAGAGATAACATTTAAAAATTAGTAGTGACATTTTAATAAAAAGTAAAGCAAAACGTAGGTAGGATGTGCTATAAAATGTGCTTGGAGTCTATGCGATTGGTTTACTATGAAGAGTTCTGTTATTCAGGTCCTGGATCCACAGTCAGAACAGCTCGATAATGCCATATTGTACTGTCATCTAGGCTACGTATAATTGCCAAGACTCTTAACGATAACATTATTACGTTTAGTGGAGCAAATACAGTTTCTTAGATTTTTTTATATAGTAACACAGTTACCTAATAAAAGCTTGTGAAAATTTAAATGAACGGTCCACTTACTTGATAACTAACTTCCCTTTTTTTTCGTTCGTGTGTCGCATTTTCCTGAAACATTTCATAAATTTTAATTTATTAATCATATTTCTTTTATTTTCACGTATTTTTTGTATTATGACCAAATTATATAATTGTATAATACCTACATGTTAGTTACTAGTTGTTTATTTACTTTTTCGAGCTTTTTGTGTCGGGAATTTTTAATTATCAATTACATATACAGACGATACTTACATTATTCCGTACTATAGTGTGATACTTTTCTTTCGTAGAGTTTAATAATTCACTTCTTAATTTTTTTGCCTGTGAATAATAAATAATATGTAATAAATATTAGATTAACAATTTTAACATATATTTTTTTAAATTTATAGTTTTGTTTATTTATAGTTTTGCCTTGTAATTTTATTTTGCTATTCTTTCCGTCCTATTTTTAATGAATGACATGCTAACAGATATTCTTTGATTTTCCAAGCCTCAGAATCCAGTCGAATCCACAACCCTCGAATACTTTCTAAATTTGTATCGATAACGCCAAAAATATATTTATCGACATATTTTTTTGCTAAAGCCTACAAATATAAAGCAATTTGTAGACTTTGTTTTTTTAGCTTCATTATAGGTCCCGCATATAGCAGGGCAGGAAGAGGTAACCTAGTGTAAAGACACTGTTATTGTTGACACTGACTTGTTCCCGCTCTCTGCGCGAATGTGAGACACTGCATGTTGATTGACGAAAGGTAACCCTACAATTTGTCTTAATTGGTTGTATTTTTCTAAAATGTCTAAATGAAATAGGCTTACCAAGTTGATTTCTTCTTCATAAACTTTGTCATCTCGAGTCTTTTCATCCTGAAAATAGATTTTATAGATTTACTTTATATAAATATTTGCAAAAAAAAAATCCCTTGGATTCATAAATATAAACATAAGCTCTCAACTTACTTCTTCTTTATTTACTTCATCATCTTTGACTTTATCTTCAGTAATCTTTTTATCGTCTCCTTTTGTTACATCTACAGCTTTTTCAGCACCACTACTATCATCATCATCTTTACTACTGTCATCATCTTCGATCTTGCTATCATCATTTGAATGTTTCTTATTCGCATCCTTATCATCTTCATCATCATCATCATCGTCGTATTTATCAACCTTAGGTTTTTTAACATTACTTTTATCATCATCGTCATCATCATCATCATCATCTTCGTTTTTATCAATGTGAGCTTTTTTATAATTAATTTTATCATCATCATTCAATTTATCATTATCATTATTATCGTTATCTTTATTATCACTAAGTTTGTCGTCATTTTCATGATTTTCATTACTATCACTGTTAGTGCTGTTAGAACTTTTGTTTACATTTTTCTCCTTTTCGGGTGCATTTGTGTGTTCAGTGTTCTGTAAATATAAACATACAAAATATTGTATAGATTATATAAGATTCCATTTTAATAATAATTGAGCATAAATAAGTTTATTTAAAACTATTTTAAAAAAAGGTACTTTGTGTGATAGTAAATTATAAATTGGGTATTATTAGCACATAATAATATCATAATTATATGTTAAAATTGGTTTCAGTTAACAGTTTAATAACGAAAAGCTTCGATAAACATCTTAAGAGATTATCGTTTAGATGTTGGATTAAGAACCGGATGCAGAATTCAGTATTACTTGAGACGGCGCATATTATGAGGAGATTGCCACCGATGGCCAAGACCTAACCTCGCCAGGCAATTTTATGGTTTAGAAGTATATTTATCACAGACTAAGCGGTAAGGTAAAAACGGAACCCTCATGTGGTTGTTACCCTTATAATGTTATCAGTCTGTCAAATCTATTTGTCTCACTTTTATCTCACTGATATTTAGTTGAAATTAATATCAAATATTCTAGTATATGGTCCCTTGAAGCACAAAAAATCAAGCTTCTAAGTTATACGAGGCGATGTCGTTCGTTCTTTTTTCGCTTGCGGTTTTCATTGCATTTGAAATAGAAAAATACACCAAGATGCTTAACGCAATGATTATAAATACAGTATTTATTAAATACCTCATCTTGACTTCCCCAATTAATGAATTGAAGGCCGTGAGCATTTGTAAATGGACGAATAGTTTCGTCAAAATCAGGTTTTTTGGGCTTTTCCTTTTCTTTGGTGACCTCTCCCTGTGGAAAATTAAATGAATATATGTATGTGTAAACGCTGTATTAAACAATATATAATCTTTTAGAGTGTAGACGGTAGCGAGTTCGATTCCAAGTTGAGGGAATGAAGATATTTTATTTCGCTTTGGTAACACGATAAAGCGTGGCGTTTAGTTTGGCCATTCTACACGCAGTGTCTCGAGAATTGTCTCTCTGTAATATGCGATATACAGCGAGAAGTTAAAAAAAGATTAATCAAATAGCAGTTTCTTACCAGTTCATCATTGTTCTCTATATAAGGCTTTTCAACTACTTTGTAAAAGATGATTTCTCTCAAAGTCGGCTGTTTTTTCAAAGGATTTACGAATTCCACAGTATTATTTTGTAGTTCTATAATCTGGTATACTTCTGTGCCGTTTTCAAACTGAAAATAAAAAAATAACTTTAATTATAAAACAAATCACTTGGCATGGCTCTGTCGCTGATTATATATTTTATTATGTGAGTACATCGACAAACCCCACTCGTTTTTCACTCCCCAATTTCACATAGTAACGTTTTCTTAAATTTTATTCATGTTTTTATGAGTCTTTTCCCGAATTGGTGTCCAATAATTGCGAAAAGGAACTACTTGTGTTTAAAATAGAGAACGATCTTGATCTTGATGACTGATGAGACAGTAAGTCCAGTAAGGAAATAACGAGCAACAGTTATTGTAGTGAAAGTTATTTCAAATGCAAAACACCAGATTCTTAAACATTTACAAACAGACTTACTGTTTAAAGATTGTTTATTATACGAATAATGAATGCTATAAAAAAATTTGGAAAATTTTGGAAATACTTGTACATCCGTGAAGTGGAAAAGATCCTGTGTACTTAAAAGGTGAAAATAATACAAAATATGTTTACCTCTAGTTTGGATACAGTTTGACCGCTCAACAGCTGCACGCCAAACAAAAGTAGTACTATTAAGACCTGGAATAAAATAATGATTATATTTTTATTTTTGCTTGTGAATTGTCGCTGTTACATTACTGAACATTTATTACATGTTTCAAGTTCTTTTTATCGCGTGATAAAGAGGTAGAGCTTAGTAACGCACCAATTTAAGATTATTTAATTTATTCGGTCAGTCGTAACGCAGAGGTACAAGCTTGCGACTGTGAAAGCCATAGGTTGTTAGTTCCATTCCCACTTGAGGAAATTATATATTAAATATTTTCATTTCATCGCTTAGGTAACGTGGCAAAGTGCGGCGTTCAGTTTTACCACTCAATACACAATGACTCCAGAATTTGGCGGAAGGTGGAATATGAAGTGTTTTAACACTAGATTCCCAGGTTACTCTGTCTACCATGCTGTAAATTATGATAATTTTTTGTAATTTTCCTTTACATCCTCAGAATTCTAAAACAGAGAATGGAAAACTGTCCCTACTTGACAAATAGAAAAAAACCTACCTTCATAGACATTTTGTACACTACACTTGTTTTCTTGGACTAGTAGTTAATGCGTCAATTAATAGAATATATAGTTTATTTAATGATCTTTTTATCTTTTATCTTAATTTTATCTTTGATACAGTTAGGATCGACATTTTTTCTCCAAATTAATTAGCACTATCTAATATTATTTGTATTAATTTATATATAATATATAACACTCTTTCGTTCCTGTGTGGCTGACAGACAGACGAAACTACAGGACTAAAGTCCGGTTTTCACCGAAACGGACCCATTAAGGACTAGACTAGAATAAATAGTAAGCAGAAAGGACCGAACAGAAAGAGTAGAAATGAACTCACTAATTACAAAATACATTTTATTTTACTAAAGCGGTGAACCGGGAACCCGGTGAAACGAAATTTCTTAGTCTATTATTGAAGACATTCTCATTACTAGAACTACTAAAACAGTGTTGCAGTTATTGTTGCCTAAATAACAACAATTGATAGCTTTCAAATTAATATGAAAAAAGAAAATATTATTATAAATTCTTAATACATTAATAATATGACTCAGGGAACAGCCAGACTCAGGAACCTACGACCAGCGAAATTGTTTGTCATGCTATTAACTATAATTGACAATATGCTACTGCAGCGTTATAAAATATGTTAATAGCTTCATTCATTTAAATGCAATTAACAATAAATGATTAGTTTTTATCTATATTTTTTTACCTTTAGGATTTTAGGCGAGATATCTATTGCCTAGTGTCTACTCTGCTTTGTTCCACCATTGAGCATGCAATTTTTGGAAAATTGGGCAGTGCGTATAGAACGGAGTGTTTTAACATTATATTTATGACTTAATCTTTGAAAAAAAAATCTTTTAAAATTTATCCTGCTATATGCAGCATATAGCGTAAGCTAAAAAAATATTTTTTGGCGTAATTTACTTAATTCGAAATCAAAACCATGGTTTGAGAAACATCCATTAATTCATCTTATCATTTAAAAAATGAAATAAAAACCGGTAAAAAACGCGAAGTCCATTGTAATCCTTAAAGGATGTTTACAAAATATCCATTCAAGAACACTACTAGTGTGGAAATACACGTGAATAACGCTGACATATTTTCAAGTAAATATACAATATGGATAATATGTTAAATATATATATATAGAAAATGGGGAACAAAGTATCTTAACGCTATATTTCCTATGTCTATTTTGCGCTTTGTCTAATTACCAAAGAGTTTAAGTGAAAGTAATTTCACTTACGTTACTTAGTTTTCGAATTATGTACTTCGAAAACTCCCTCGAATGGGAATCGATCCCACAACACAGTTGTAGACGGACAGACGGTTTAAAATCTATATATTTATCTATTTGTACATGTATGTTTTTTTCCAGATATTGAAGCCAGTCGTGGCGCAGGTGCATAAAGTGTGCTGCAAAATCGACTGGTTGTGGGTTCGATCCCCACTCGAGGAATTTAGATAGATTTATTTTTAGATAAATATTTCCTATATTTATCTAAATTTATATTTTCATTCCTTCGCTCTGGTGTCACGCCGTTAAGTTCCGCCACTCTACACGTAATACCTTCAGAATTCGGCGGAAAGTGGGGAAGTGTCTTAACGCGAAATTCCCACTGCCTACCCTGCTGTATGCGGGATACAGAGTGAAGATGATTTTATTTTATGATTTGTATGTATTTTTTTCAGAAATTTCTCCGTATGTCGCGATGGGACTACGACGTGGTATTCTACAGAGTATTTTTCATAACTTTGTTAGGTGTGGCCCTTATTTTCACTGTGATTTTGACCAATTTTTTTGTCAATTTAGATGATGTGCTATCTAATAAAAAGCGTAAGTCTACCTTTTTAGAAAACTTATAAAAATCTGAACGTAGCGGGAATGAAAATCTTGCAAGTCTATTTTCAATATTAGAAAACATATTGAAAATAGACTTACACTTTTAACATTTTTTAACTAGACATTTAAATTATACTTGGGGGTTTTTTTTGTTCATCACAGATAATATAAATCTGTACCAACCCTGCAAAATATGCATGCACCATTTTAACGCCCATATCTAAATTATGAGTTTGAAAGGCTCTTCGAACAATTCAAACTTTTAGTAAAACGTGATGCTAATTCTAATTTTATAAATATAATTTAGATTTGCCGGAATTTGAAGTTAGTACTGCTATTAACAAAAATGAATTCAATGTACCAAAAGCAATTGACTTTGTGGAGGACCAAGAAGACAGTGAAGATCCATCTTATAGGACCAGAAGATCTTTAGGTAATTTTATAGACACTGAAATTAATCAAGGCCGCGGTTGCACAGGGCTTAACTATAAATGCTACGTGGATTCGATTTTCACTTAAGGAAATGAATCATTAAATAATAAAATTAATTAAGCTATAAAACATTATTATTGTGAAATAAGACTTTATGTATTTATTATTTCATAAATAAATATTTTAGACCCGGATAATTTTCAAAATATAAAAAATTCAGCTTACAAGAGAGCATTGACAAATCGTTTAGAGAGTCTTTTAGAAGAACTAGATAATGAAGAAGTACCAAAAGATGAAACAACTGTAAAAGCGACCACTGTTAATGATACGTCTAAAGGAGATAAAAATAAAATAGAAGTTAGAAATGAAGATCTAATGCATCTTGCTATGCACAATATATTACTACAAGGTATTATAGGACATATGGATTTGAATCAAGTTTATAAGAAGGTTCGCGAACTTGTGGAAAGTTTTAATAATGATCCTGATAAAGAAAAAAAAGGTATGATTTATAAATAATGTCTTCTAGTATTTTAAGATACTAATTCTATATGCTTTCTTTGATGTTTTTTCTTTTTTTTTCTTTCTACTCTGATGTATGCAGTAAAAGAGCGTGAAGCTTAAAACTAACCCTAAAAAAGTGACAAATCTATAACTACGCAGTTACTTAGTTGCAGCCTACGATATATATACCTTATAAAAGCTTTTATTATATAATGCTTATGATTATAGATACTGAAATATTAGATATTATTGTGAATTCTAAAGAAAAAGCAGATACAGCAATAGCTAATACATACAATGAAGAGCATAAGCTTTTTGAGGAAATAATAAAGTGTAAAAAGTTGAGAAATGAAATAGAGCAACAACAACAATCAAAGAACAGGACAGGTACTTTTGTTTATGATATTTTAATTCTGGTTGAGAGTTTTATTATTAAAAAATGCTATTCAGTTGCAACTTACACATTTTTATTAATGTAAATATTAACATTACTTTTGTAATATTTATAGATAAAAAAGTACTCATTAAAACGACAATTGAAATAAATGAACCTGTAGGAAAACATCTAAGATTAAATAACACGTAAGTACATGTTAAACTTACGTTTGTTCGTTGTTGAATACGTTTGTCTTATATTTTCGTTAACATATTGTATGATTTCCAGGGAGAAAGAAATTGTAGAAGGTATTATTAAATTGATATATAATGGTAAACCAGTCAAAGTAAATGAGATGAAGGAAGAGCCATCCTCACCAAAACCGAATCAAAATTTGAATGATGATATCGAAATGGTTACACGAGGTATAGTGAGGAGTATAGGTGATAAGCCTAAATCTGACGCACTGAAATATAGTACTGGTCAGCAGAAAAATAATTTACTAAATACAATTATAGAAGAATATCTAAGATCGCATCCTTTAATTGATTATAAATTAGATGACAATAAAGAATTTAGAAGTTACAAGAGAAAACGGTTAAAACGACAGATAAAAATAAAATACTTAAATAACGATCCCACTTCAATACCTACGGTAATTAATTCAAATAACGATGACGATGAATTATTTGTAGAAATAGAAACACATTATGACGGTAGAGGTGTTTTAGGAGAAAAGAAAAAGAAATTAATAAGATCTCTTATTACAAAAATTCAAAAGGCACTGCGAACGGACGATGAAAAAAATGCAAAAAATTTGAAAAATTTTAAATTTATAAAGCGATTTCAAGATCCTATTGACATAAAAAGTCAAAGTGTAGTATTAAAACGTATACTGCCGTCGCCAGAGGGAATGGAAATGAGACAAGTTGATCCAATAGATAAAACTTTGGAAAAACATGAATATGTGTTGAATAGATTTGGAGATTCTTGGAAAACAAAAATAGGTAGTCCCAGGTTTTTATCAGTTTCAAAATCAATAAATTCAGCAGAATTACGAGAACTTAATGTAAATTATGATAGCGTTTTAGAAAATGAAATCGCCGAAAGGTCACAAAAATCTTTAAAAGATGATTCAGTAATTGATAATGCTACTTCTAATGCGGAAAACACTACAGTGTTTTTAAAGGACATCGAAGGCACTGGTTTTTCTATAGGAATAAGTAGATACGTTGCAGAGCAACCGGACAAAGACAGTATGAAAATGTTCAATGGTTTAGAAAGTCTGATAAAAGAGTATCGTCGGCCGTATTCTCAAAATAATATTGATGAACTTAATATTAGAGAAGAAAATAATTTTGTTGCAGATAGACATGAAATTAATAAAAGAGATGTAAATAAACTTAAAGGGCAGATATTTTTAACAGAAACAAGACCAAAACTCAATTTTTCGCAAAATATTTTTTTAAAAAAAAGTATCTGGCCCTTAGATAAACATGTTATTGGCTTTAAACAAGAACAATTTAATATTATAAATAATAAAACGAACCGTAACCCTGTCTTTTATAATTTGTATATGAAAAATACCAACATATTATCGAATAATATAAATTTGAAAGTACCTTTTATAATGAAGAACGGTGCAGGTCATAAAATAAAATCCCTTTTAGCATTGACAGAAAAAAACAGCAGGACTAAAAGATCAGTTAGCGTGAAGAAAATTTCTAATATTAAATCTAAAATTAAACTTAGTAGATATATTAACACAAATTCAATGGCAAAAAAGAAAATATTTTTAAAAAATAAAAGAAACAAACGACAGATAAATAAAATACGAATAGTCGCTAGAGATCCGGTTATCGTTAGTCCTAGAGATTCTGACGAAAATATTTTCTTATTGTCTAAAGAAAATATATATTCCGATATACGAGAACCAGACAATCCAATCTTGCTAAGTAATAATAAAAACGAAAACAAATATGACGAAACACTTCCGTATAAGGAAGCATACAGAATCCAACATGAGGATGTACAACCAATATATTCTAGAATTCTGTATAATTCCAAGATGAGACAAAATAGGCTTATGTCAAAATATCCACATCTCTTTGTAGATCAAAATATTAGATCTATTGAAGAAACCACCGATGACGTTTCTAGCCTTGCAAATGATCAAAGTTATAGAATATTATTGAAAACTAACAATCATAAATTAAAGGAAGCAATAGAAAGCACTACACCAACTGACACGACTGAACCTAAACTTGATGATATTTTTGATGCTATAATGCCACCAGCTACGCGATCTAAATATAAAATAACAGTTAAATTATCCCCTAAAAATAATACTACAAACGTTGATGGAGGTTTTAAGGAAATTCACACAAGTGTAAATAAAAGTTTTGATGAAAATGGTTTGCGGTATTTTTCATTATTTAACGTATCGCAAATATCTAAAATAGAAAAATTAAATGAGTCTTCTGCTGTAGAAAGAAAGAGTACTCCTAAACCACTGAAAGAACAGTTAAGTCGTCAAAAACATTTGAAAACATTATTGGAATTACACAAAAAAAGAGTTGACGAAGAATTGCAAAATTTGCTGAGAGAGAGTCAACATTTAAGACAAATGATTGAAGCAAGTAATGAAAATAATTCACAAATCAAAACAATTAATATTTCCCACGATAAATACAAAACTGATAACGATAATAAAATTAACAAAGTGCTTGAGTCTATCAAAAAGTTAGAAGAAACATATAATTTAGCGAAATCTAAATCAAGCACTGAAAAAATTGACAGCAAATCAGAAATAGTAGACATAATAAAATCAAACGAGAGAATTACAAAGGAAGTTCTAAAGAAAATAGACTTAAACACTAATGTACTAAGAGCTCTATTGCAAAATTTTCAAGAAAAAATACGTTTAAATAGACTTAACAGCCCAGAAGAGAAGACAAAATTAAGTGATAATAAAGAGGCGAATACTGAGCTTGATCAGAAGTATACACATGTAGAAAAGAAAAACAATACAGAACCTAAACACGCTTATAAATACGATGTTTCTGAGAAAAATAATGTACCATCTAACGAATATAACAATATTAAAACTAATATAATACAAAATAGCGAAATGGCTGAGGATTTAAAGAAAAACTCCGGGAGAATGTTCAACGGAACGAAGTTCTTTATTGACGACTTTGACGGTGACTATAAAGTTGTTCCTGACAAGACTTACAGAGATTTAAATGTAAATACTACTAAAGCATAATTTTTTTTAATAAATGTATGTTTATTTGTTTTTGTTATTGTTTGGTTTTGAGTAAATAAGTTTAGAAATAATGGTTTTATTTTTTGCCTACCTAGGCAAAGAGAATTGATGACTCTTCAGCTCACTTCCGTATTTTAAATAATTAAAATTTCTTTTCGTTATTATTTTTATTGGCAATCGAACCTACAATTACTTGATCTATTAGGGAAATTTAGACGCAGTACTCAGTTTCGAGGTGAAGCGACCTGTAAGCAAGTCCCTGGGTTGAATTATGCAATACTGCTGACAAGTGTAATAAAAGAAATGATTTTAAGCTATTAAATTCGAGAAAAAAAATATTGGTAGCATTTAATAACGTAATAGATCCGAAAACAATGTTTTTTTTTATTCTTTTTTTTCCGTGTTCTCATGTCAATCTCAAAAATGACCTAACTGATTGAAATTGCAATTTTTACTACTAACAATTTTTTTTAATTAAATTTTGACAAGTTTTTTAATATATAGTGTCTGTTTATTTTCAATAGGCTTATAAGACTTATTAAAAGCTGATCTACAGAATTGCTATAAATACCTGTTTTATTGAATTGGCTAAAACTCTGCTTTTCAACATACGTATAGATATTGTTTATAAAATGATATTATTATTAGAAAAAAAAGAAAATGATGCGTTTAGTAAATTAATAATTATGTAGTTCAAGCGGGCGAAGTAATTAAGGAAACGTTCTTCAACAAAATTAGTATAATAAAAAAAATAAATTAAATTGTATTTTCTACTTCGAATTATTTTTTTGTTTTGGGTTATTATAAAATCAAATCTTTTGTTACGATACTTTTATTTTTATTATAATACAAAACATATTGTTCTATTGCGCGTATAAACATTATATTACACAACATTTTAACCCATTCTCATCCGTAACATTCTCGCGTTGATTCTGAAAAAAAGGAAAAAATTAAAAATATAGCTAAAAAATAAATAAATAAAATATTGGGGCCTTTAAGACAGTATCTGATTGTAAGCGCGATGATTGTGTATTCAATCCTCACTCGTGGGGATACATTGTGTTTATTTTCATATTTTGGTAATACAAAGTGCAGCGTTAAGTTCCGCCACGCATTGTCTTGAATTAGGACGGGAAAGGAAGAAAGGTTTTCTCTGTTTAAAATATGACGCCAAAAGGTCCTAGCATATGTCCCACTCTTTGTGTTATATATAAGCTATAAGTTAATATAAATTTCTACCATGGTTATTTAAAAATCTAAATATTGTTTATTCTATAATAGTAATCTGACAGCTAACTATAAACGCGACGGTTGTGGGTTCTATTTTCACTTGGGGGAACTGAGGTTCTTAACACTAGGTTTCCTCTGCCTACCCTGCTATTTGCGGGATACAGCGTGAAACTATAATTATATTTATAATGACAAGTAACTAACTTCCTAACTTCTGCACGTCTCTGAGCTTGTAGATCTATCGCGAAAGGATCAACATCTACTCTCGAATCGCTATCAAGTCCAGGCATGATGTCAGAGAAGCCCTCGCTGTCCTGTTTCACTAGCAACAAGCAATATTTGGGTTAGGTTTTGGAAAATAATTGAAAAAACCAGTGTTTTGTTGTTTCTCGTTTATTAAGGTAGGCAGAGAAGACCTTACACCGTTTCCCAACCGCCCGGGAAATACAATGTATTGCTATATACTTGAAAACGGAAATAAAAAATAAGTAATTGAATAATTCCTCCATGAGGAAATTAAACTCACAACCATTGTGTTAATAGTCAGACGCTGCGCCACTGCGCTACGACGGCCTCAATAGACGGAAACGAGATCAAAGGAAAATAATCAACTATCTACCAATTCGTCCCAGGTCACTGGAGTGTAAGCTGCCGTCATAATACACCGTTCCTTCAGGATCAGGTTTCAGTTCTGAAATAATTTAAGTGTATTTTTTTATACAATACGAGAATAGAATTTTGCGGGATGCAGCGTGCAACTCAATGTAAACTGATATCTCACCGTATTCTTTTAATTTGTCTTCAAGCTCATCATTATCTGAAATTATAAAATAATATGTTAATGTTAATAAAAATACAGGCGCTTGTGGTCATTCTGATCCTAAATTTCCTGTCAAATTATTGAGACATTGCATATTGAGTAGCGGCACTCAACAAGTACTTAAATGAAAAAATTAATACTAACGAGTAGAAAGAAAAACAATACGAAATTTAACTAACATACCATTTTTCAATATTCCAACGGGAATGATCATCGATGACAACGGAATGTCTTAGTTGAAATTTTGTAATTGTCTCAGTAAAAAAAATATACATACTCGTACCTGGAAAAAAAATATTGCTTGCTTGAGTGGCTGGAGACGACTTCATTGTTTCTAGGTTTGTTGTCGTTGATGCTGATGTCGTCACTGTGAACCAAAACGCCTTAAAATCAATCTTATATACTGGAAATTTCTTTTTATTACATCTATACTTAATTTTTAAAGATGAAGTTTATTGGTTAAGTGCGTTATTCTTAGGAACTAGATATATGATATGTATTCGAAAGTGGGGAATGGAGTGTCTTAACACTAGAAAGAGACAAGAACATGTATGTATGTGATATAACTAACATACAAATGTGGGCATGGATATTTATTTTTGTTTATGCAAAATAAAATAATAAAGCAACTAAAAAAATACTTACATTCTATAGTAATCTCTCGATTTGTTTCTTTTAGCAACACGGTGTCGCCATTTTGTTGTGTCTTAACTACATTGTTTGTGATGAAAGGTGGTACTTTCAAATCTAAAAATTAGGGTTTAAATAATTTTAAAAATATTTAAATAATTAAGCTTACTATATTTAGTTTTTATGATAATCAAATATTATAATATTTAAATGCACTAGTGTATTAATTTTTAACAGTTTAATTATATTTCAAGTTCAAAATAAGCTTTTTTTTGTGTACAGGTTTTTATATTCTTCAGGTTTAAATATTTATACCCCATAAATATTTAAACTTGGTCGTCCTTATGACGCGACGGTATGGTATTCATACTAGGTTCTTAAGACAAGTTAACAGGAGGGTACTCACCTATAATATTCAATCTTCTCATAGTTTTTTCAATACACCAATTCAAAATCTGTGTACTTGTATTTTGACCTATTTCTTTACAGAAATTGATAGCCATGGTCTTGAAAGGATCGTTTTTAACTTTAAAATCGTTATTTACTTCTTTATTTTCAGTATTACCAGCAAATTTGGGAGATTTTGTGGATTTCGTATCTTTTCTATGTTTTCTTATTCTTTTAATCCATCGTCTGTTTCTTATTTTAGTCTTCGTTTCATTTACAGGTAAAAGAATTGTTGATTTTAGCTTTATTTGATTTCTTTTATTTTTGGTGTTATTGTTATATGTGCTCTCAGAAGCCATGAAAGAAGCTAATATTTTATTTTTCATTATATCATCAATGAAAGTATTGTTGAAGTAATATTTGTATATTAAATCATCCACTGGTTGTAAATCTTTTTCGCCCAAAATTAAGTGATCTTGATCTTTTACCTGATTTACTACAGTTGGTATTGAGAATAGGTTAATTTTAACTGATTCAGATGTCAAAGGTGTTGTTTCTACTTTAGTATTCAAATCTGGTAGATTTTTTAATTTTGTTGTGGATGTTTCTACATTTTTAGCATTCAAATAAATTTGTTTGGCTTTTTTCAAAATTCTTGCAAAATTATTTTGTCTGTGGGAAATATCGCTTTGTGTTCTAGCAATCGTATTTTGTTTAGAATTTATTTTCTCATTTTGTTCTAGCATTAGTTTTTGAACATTGTAAAACTGTCGTTGTTGAGCTAAGAATTTTTTTTGTTGATTCTGGAATTCCAATAAATTCTTAGACAGTTCCTTTTCTCTTTTATCAAAGTTCACTTCTTTATCTCGTAGTTTTTCTTCAATTTGGTACAAATCGTGACTAACTTTCATCATTTGCGAATATTTTTTATTAAAAATCTCGAATTTATTCGTTAGCACTGCAATATTTTTGATAAATTCATCATTCAAACTGTACAGTTTTTTGTGAATTTGCTTGATGTCGCTGTGTTGTTTCATTATCTTTTTAAAAGTTTTAGCGAGCATTGACAATACTTTGATGAGACCTCGTTCATTTATTCTATTTTTAACATTCTCTTTATATTTTGGTACAACCTTATAAACAGACATGGCATTTGCCAACGGGGCTGTATTATGCCAAGCCATGTCTTCTTTGTCGAAAATATCTCTATCCTTTTTTGCTGAAGCATTTGCTGTATTATTGAATACTTCTACAAATTCTATCTTTTTAACCAATTCGTTCTCAAAGTCGTTCTTACTCATGCTACGCTTTGGAGCTGACTCTGTCTTATTGACATTATTTATTGAAATATTAAAATTGACACTTAAATCCTTTTCCAGAGTTTGATTTTGATTAAGATTTTCTGTTATATTTTCTTTAGTAGCGATCATTTTCATATTGTTATATTTCTCACCATTGCTTAAATTTTCTTTAATTTCTTTTACTTTATTTTGTTCTGTATCAAAATTTTCTTCACTGCCGTGTTCTGGCAGCGCAGCTATTTCAAAATGGTAATCATTGAAAGTAGACGCTGGTTTCAGCATTGATATAAATTTTGATGGGAGATGCGACGATTTCTTTGATAATGTTTTCTCTTTGTTGCAATTTAATTTGTTAGAACATTCTTCCTGGCCGCTTTCAGGTTTAAATTTGTCTGTATAAATGTGAAATAAAGATGTATAAGAATAAATCTATAAAATATCATACGAATAAAAACATATATACATTTTGGGAATCATTCGATTATATTTAAATTATTTTTATTTACCCACTTAAAATGTGAAAAATAACAACATACTTAAAAAAAACTGAGCACACAGTGGGAAACAGAGTAGTAATACGGGCTACAGCGTAAAACAAAAAAAAAATTAAAAACAATACTCACAACTTGGTGATCTCTTACTCCTCTCAATATAACTGGATGAAAATGGTGACTGTGCATTATTATCCACGAACGCGTCATAGTTGTTCTGGAATACATCTAAATCTAAGGAATTCGTTGGAAATATAAAAGCTGAAGTTCCAACCGCGTTCCTGATCCAGACTCCTTTATTTACAACATTGCTTTTGTCAAATTTAGTTTTTTTGTAAGAAGAAGTTGAAATACCGATAGAGATATTGAATATTAACAAAAATGTAATTTTGTACATGACTGGTTAGCTCGTGACTGTGCGTCCAAGAATCTTAGCACGTTTCATTTGCAATTTTGTTCTTAGAGTATTTGTAAATATTGTCATAGTGATGTTTAATGTCGAAGATTTTATGAATATTACAAGAAAATTTCTTTTCACTTTTATTACACATTTTTCTGTTATGTTTTGTTATTATATTTTTTTTAATGAACTCTGGAATAGAGTCAAATTCTGTTAAACCTTCCATTTTTATACATATTGTTTAACCATTACGTAAACGTACTCAATGAGTGAACTTGTCCTGTATGTGCCATATAAAATACGTGGCAGACATAAACAATATTTCAATTTTAAAATTTATTTAATTTTTATAGCTTTTTTATCTCCCATGTAGCAAGATAAGTAGAGGGAACCTGGTGTTAAGATAACGTACTCTCCACTTGCTCAATATCGTATCGAAATTCCTTCCCACATATATGAATCGAACCCATAACCATCTGTGCCTTATAAAAATCATATCGATGTACATATTTTAAACAAACATATTTGAAAAGTAAACGTTTAAGAAAAACTTCATATCGATATCGATAATAGTTTCACAGCACTGTAGTTTACAGTTTACAGATTGGTTAATCGTTCATTTTGTAAGATATCATCTTATTGTAGTTTTATACAAAATATTTTCAGCTTATTATTATTTATTAATTGATAAGAGATTTCCGCTCTTTTCTATGTTAGTAATAGAGGTGAAATTCTGACGTTTTATTGCAGCTTATCGTCTTAGTCTTTGTTTACTTAATAATGAATTCCCACGAGTAGGATTCGAACCCACAACCCTTGCGTTAACAATCAAAGGCTACATTAATATATCTGTGCAGATTTGCAAATGTACTGTAGTACTGTAATAAAAATAATTTAAGCGGTCTCATAAGAGACGAAAACGAGCATAGGAAAAAAAACTTTTTATGTAAGAATATTTATTTAAATAAGAAAATATATAAAATAGATGAACTATATTATACTATATTTTAATACTTGTTAAACTTTAGTAACTTCAACGGTAGGTTCAGGTTCAATTTTTCTGTAACAAAATACAATTTACATTAAAAAAATAGTTGTCATACGTAACTTTATTTGCTTGGACTAAAGTAAACTTAAAATGAAAAATTCTGTTATTTGCTGTTACCGTAGAGATAGATTTCGAGCACTCTTTCTCTCCTCTGTAGGGGGCACGCTACACACTCTCACATATCTACATGTTAAGTTACATGTAGATATGTGTAACTTAATATGTTGATATCTAATTTAATTAGTTTAATCAGTAATTTAATTCAATAATGCAAAAGATTTATATATATAAGTATATACATTTTTGATAACAGTGTAGGCAAAGTAAACCTAGTGCTGAAAGCTGAGACACTCAGTTCCCAACACACCGCCCAATTTTTAAGATATTCCGAGATGACTTGTCGGAATTCAACGCTGAGTTTTGAAAGATAAATAAGAGTTTTTTATTACTTTAATATGTAGATATATATTTATGATATGGTTTTCTTAAAATTACCCTTTACAACATGGTATATCCCAAAATTTCTGATCGATTCCAAACTGTTCGCCATCTTGAATAGTTTGCGGCATGTTTTTTCCCATCGACTCGGGAAGGAAGAGGCAAAGACAACCACCGAACACGCCGATTGCACCGAGGATTAGCAATGGAATTATCGGTGAAATTGTCGCCTGGAAAAAGTAGAAAATAAGGCTAAGTAACATTAAAAAACTATCCGTCTGTTCGTCGTCATTGACTGTTTATTTTTTCTTGATTTTTCACATAATACTCTTCCACACGCGTGATATAACTTAAATCGATAAAAAGTAAATTTGAAAATATTTAAAATTTAATAAGACACTAACTTACCAAATAAACTATATATGGTACTAAAATAGTGGCGACATAACCTATAATATGTATAAGAGCTAAACCTTGAGCTCTGACCACAGTCGGTAGCAGTTCCGCAGCATATTGCATTCCTATGTTATATGATATATTTACAGCGAAACGACCGACGATAGCTAGAGAAGCTGATGGAAGACCTGCAAGGGAGGAGTAGTAAATAGAGAGGATAAATTGACTTTAGTTCATAATTCATATAATACTTACCATGGGATACAGTAGTAGCTAAAAAACTAAATATTCCACTGACTATCATTGAACCAAACGCAAGCCAACGTCGACCAACTCTGTCAGAGAAAAACAAATATAAATCTTAAAATGAAATTTTCAGCTGACTTCAGGGCGGCCACGACTCGTCAATCGTACTGTATCCACTTTTTTTAAAAATTAATAAAGTAACTACTTCTTGAGAGTTCACTTTAATCTACTACCCTAACGTTCAAAACATAGAAAGTTTTCTTTCCACTCTCTATGTAATACTCACATATCAAGAGTCAAAATCAAAAGTATATCAGCAGGGAACTCAGTAGCCGTTGCAACGGTGAAAGTCAAAAATATATCCAAGCCTAAAGACCCCACATTCCTGACGTGACCATCAAACACCATGGCAATGGACGCCCAGATGAAGAGTAGGAGGATGCTGTTGCGGCGCAATCGTGGGGTCTTGAAGAGATCTAGGACTGAGTAGTTCTTGATTTCTTCTTCGGCTTTAGCTATTTCTGTTGCTGTATCCTGTTGATGATTGTATTGACAAAGTTATTTCTTTATGTTATGAACTACGGATATGTGTATACCCTCATCATGTATATATAAACCAGCATTGCCAGATTTATCTTGGTGAAACAATGGATGATTAAACATTTTAAATAAAAAACGGGCTTCTTTCGATTTGCTGAAACTAATTATTTATATAGTTTATTGAGAAATAAATTAAAAAAAATACCTTAAATTCTTTTAAAATTTCTTCCGGGATATTCTTTCTGTTCATTCTCTCGCATTTCTTCAATATCTTGAGCGCCTCGTCTATACGCCCCTTTGAAATGAGCCATCTGAAAACCAATATTTAAAGAATATTGAAAAAAGGCAAGTCGCTAATATTTCATTTGCAAATATTTTCTTATTTTGTTTATTAGAGGGTTTTAAGTTTTTTCTCTACTTTTCGCGGACTAGCGAGAGAGAATGGACCGCCAAACGATACAGCCTCCGCATACATGCTTCACTTCATACACTGTCTTCGACATTATGTCCTTAAGCCTAAATCAATACTCATTAAGAACAAATTCTCTGCTTTTTTTTCTCTGCTTCGTGTACCTTCGTGTCATAGTTGGTGGTGATAACTAACCATTAGGTGACTCGTACACGTTCGCTTCGTCTGTTCTGTAGAAAAAGATGATGAATAAGGTTATTTATTACCTAGCACTTTCAGGCACTAAACATGGTGTAAACACAGACAGCACCAGAGGCACACTCGTGATCAAAGTATAAATCTTCCAATCTCCAACTCCTAACGCTATCCAGGGCAACAAGCACGCGGCGAAAGTGAAATATACTGCGATGGACATATTTGCAACAAAAGTCCTCCATTTAGGACCTACGTATTCTACCACTGAAAAATAAAAAGTTAAAATTTGATTAAATATTTTATATTGGTTATCCTTACTACGCCGTAAAATATACGAATTATATCAATGTTCACTATTAACACTCGAAAAGAAAAACTTGAATTTTAAAAATATCTTACTGTAGATGGTTGTTCGTTCGATACCAACTGGGATATAATTTCATTCTATTTTTTTTAATTTCGCTCACGCCATACGCTTCTTCAATCAATGCATTGTTTTGAAATATAAATAATATTAATGAGCAACAGAACCTGCACTTACCTACGATGTACATTATGATAAAACAGTTATCATACGCTAAGCCAACAAGAAATCGACACAAGCAGAATGACCAGAAACTATTGGCAAACGCTGTTCCCACTCCAGCGAAGAACCCAGCCATGTTCGTACCTAGAATGTTTTTAAAGCATTTTAAATTAAACTACAAAGATAAACAAATTACTAGAAAAGGTGCGTGGGCAACGGAGTAATAAAACCCTAGGTCCCACGCATATAACAGATATGCAGAACAAAAAGAAAATTATATTATTATTATTACCCACAATAGCAGGAACTCTTCCAAACTTATCAGCTATCCATCCAAAGATCAGTCCTCCTACGATTGCCCCACAGAAGAAGACAGCCTGAGCTGTCGCTGGATAATTGTCTCTTTCACACACCCACCCCAACTGTTGAAAAAAGGTTTATTTTAATCTTCTCTGCCTTTTTCTCCGTGAACATTGTGTTTAAATTTATAGTTAGCCATATTGATTGAAACTGATAAATAAACCAAGCGTAAAATAAAAGATTTACATTTTTTTAGTTTCATGCCATAATTCCGTATAACAGAGAAACCAGAAGGAACGTAACTTTGTAGCGCAACTCAACAGCGATTTGTCATGTTACCGGGGCGAAGAAATGAAAATAATTTCGCTAAGTGGATATCGAACCCGCTACCGTCGTATTTACAGTCAGACGCTATCCCAATTTGCTGCGACGGCTTCTTACTTAGTTTAGAATCATCATTTTTTATGATGATGGTGATGATATACTAATGGATAATGGATAAAGTAAGAAAGTAACCTGTGTGGCAATAGTTTCGTAGGGTACATCGGTGAAATTGAACTCCCACTTGCCGTGGCACTTCTTGACAGGCCATTGGGTATTTGGTGAAAAATTACCATTTCGTAACACTTCTAACCAATTTGCATCAAATACAAGGCATTTCTCATAACCAATGTCAGATTTTGGAACGGAAAGATGTCGCCTAAAAAGTAAATAAAAGTAATTTTCTTAGCTACCTTGCTATGCTGGAAAAGCGTGAAGCGCGTGCGCTAATACAACGCCGCGCATTGTCTTCTCACCAGATCAAGGAAATAAAAATAATTATTTTTACCATTTGTAATTTTCTCAATAATTTTTTCAATAAATTTATTTTCCAAATGGTATAACCATTACGCACAACCAATCGAAGTATCGAAGTATATTTAAATAATAAAAAAACATCTTACCGTTCTTCCACACTTAAATCGCCCAATTCTGGCACAAAACACCAATATTCAGAAGGAACGACAGTCATAAAAATCTGTGAGAAATATACGAAGGCAAAGAAGAAAGAGTATGGTATCATTAAGAGGAACAGCATCCGCTGGTACCAACCGAAACCACCTATGTAGGGGAATAGATCATCCAAGTCCTTTAGCTTTCTGGTTTTTGGAGGGATGACGCCGTTAACTAAAAAAATAAAATAATAGTTTAAAAAACTTTGCCTACCCTACTATATGCGGGATACAGCGTGAAACTAATAAAAAATTTACAATATAATATACGTATAGTGTACCTTTAGTTTTTTCCAATTCCAAATCAACATTTTCCAGATCACGGGGTTCACCCACGATCCTGCCCATCTTCTCATGTGATTCCATTCTCGAAGTCACTTTTTCCCTTAAAAGACACTTTTCCTGTCGTCTTTCTGGTTGCAAGAACTTGAAGTTGATGTCGCTGTTCTATATAACAAAAAAGGTATCTATATTTTACTAGTGATCCGCCCGCGGCTTCGCCCGTTTATACTTTACATAACATGTGGTCTAAGTGTTATTCGTATGTTGCATTGAGTATTTTTGTGTGAAAGATGAACAAACGTCCATCCTAACAAACTTTAATAATTATGATAGGTTAGATTTCCTGTTAGCTAACAGTTTCACGCTTTATTTCTCATAAATGACTAGTTTTTACTTGGCTTCGCCTGCGTGGTCAATTGAAAATAGCTTACAATTGACTTATCAGCCCAGACCAAGAGTTCCTGACATTAGCACGTTGTATTTTTTTCAGGTTTATAATATTAGTATAGATTTATATTTGACTCTGCACGGGTTAGAACCTGAGATATCCGATTGAGACCATTTAAACCAGATGCTATCACTGCCGACGACGGATCTAGTTCAAAGCGAATGCGCGATGCATTCCAATTAGTATCAATCAACAGTAATCATAGTTTAAACGTCTTATAAAAGTAATATATATATACAATATATAAATATATGTAAGTGTTAAATATTTAATTGACGTCATAGTGATGTATTATAAAGTAACTGAGTGTACACGTGTTTGCTTTTTTTTCGAGGCATTGCGTGTTGAGTGGCGGAACTCAACGCTGCGCTTCGTCTTATTACCAGACTAAAGAAATGGATATATTAATACTATCAACGAGCTGGTGGTATGACGGAGCCAGGACCTGACTAGAACTACTTGAAACTTGGTCTAGAAAAGCATTATTTTTAGTTATTTTTTTCTATTACATATTAATTTAATTATTTTCTAATAATAAATATGAATAATACCTAAAATATTGCCATAATATTTTAGCTAACAGCAAGGATTTTACACTTATTTACTTATATTATATAAAATGCATTATGTTTATTTGAGTTTATGACATGTAGAAGATATGATAAGATATTTAACTTCTGAGATTTGAGTTCTACAGCACAGATTAAATGTAATACAGTTTCTTTTTCTAGGCAGGTAGAGCTTCAATTTTTTTCAGCTTCCCATTTTAGTCTTACGTCATGTTTCACATAGTAAAGTAGACAAAGGGAACCTAGTGTTAAGACAATCCGTTCCCATTAAGACAATCCGTTCCCATTAAGACACTTCAGTTCTTCCTTTTCCGCCGAATTCTGGAGGCATTGTGTGTTGAGTGGCGGAAGTGGATGCCTCGCATTGCCTCGGTACCAGAGCGAGGAAATGAAAATATTAAATATTTCATTTCGTCGAGTGGAAATCGAACCCACAACCCGTCGCGTATTTAGTCACAGGCTTGTGCCCCATGCGCCACGACTGGCTTCAAATATTACACTTATCAAATGATTAAAATATTTTTATTGTTAAAAATGGAGTTGTTTTTCGTTTAACATCAAAGGAACATGATAATTATAAGGGCCTTATAAAGATGTGTTAAACGATTTGCTCGACTGTGTGTTTGTCTGCTTATTTAGAAACATACTAAACTAATTTCGATTGTATTTATTCTACATACATACACCCACATACCTGGAATAATGGAATATTTTTTATGAAATGCAACAAAAACGCTCGTACCTTTTGATTGTGTTTACTTAGAAGCTTAATTTTTTCTGTGCTCGAATATTTGATATTCATTTTGATTTTATACCCCAGGAATCACCCCCAGAAACCCCAGAAATACGAAAACTTAAACAGGTAAACCGTATCCAACTACTAACAACAACTTACTTTGTTAATATAATTACAGAAAGCAACGGGTTCATAAATTCTGTACATAAAGATGTTATTTCCACATTTACTGTCTTTATAATATAGATATAATGCAGATAAAGGGATTAAAATGTTAGATTTTAAATTATAATGTCTATTTATCAATGGTTTGTGAGTTAAAACAATGAAAGGAAATTGTTTACAGTTTAGTTTATTCAACAGGGCTAGTAAAAGAAAATAATTTATATATAGTCGGTTTTCGTTGCACATAAGGGTGTGACTGTAAGGTGGAGGTTGTGGGTTCGTTCTCCACTCAGTGAACGTTCGGCAAAAGCTCGGCGTTGATTCCGCCATTCACACGCAATGCCGGGAAAAATTCGGCGGAACTTCTTAACTTTAAATTCTCTCTGCCTACCTTATATTATATACTATATGCTGAATAATGTGTGAACCTTATAAAAGTAAATGAAAATAAAATTATTCCCCGAACAGACGACTTAATTAAATTTTTAACCGACATCAAAAAGCAGGAGGTTCTCAATTCGGTTGGTATGATTTTCGTTTCTTATGTTTTAGACATTTTCTTAAGAATGTAGAGATATTGGTAGGGAACTCAGATTTTCTCTTTAATTTAGTGATGTTTAAGTGCATTTTTATAACAATTATGTTGAGATAAGCTAATGAACGTAGCTAAACTGGTAGTGATCAACCTCTACATAGCGCAAGCGCCTGGCTCTAAACGCGACAGGTTGTGGTGTTCGATTCCCACTCGAGGCAATGAAACATTTAATATTTTTATTTCCTCACTGGTAACGAGGCAAAGCGCGACGTTGGGTATAACCAGTCATCACGTTATGCCTCCAGAGTTCGGTGGAAAGTGGATAACGGAACGGAGTATCTTAGTAGGTTCCCAGGTTCCCTCTGCTTATGCTATCTTAAAAATATCTAGGTAATTTAAGAATATACATACTTAAAACTAATAGTTCTTACCAATTTTATGTTAAATTTCCTCAAAACACTATAACAATTAAGTTTTAAATTGAACTGACTATCACCGTCGACGAACTTACGCTGAATGATAAAGGGTATTAATTCTTCCAATTAAATATAACATGCCTGTTTCAAATTTTGATATAGAAATTATAACTTTATTTATATGAAGTTAAGGTTGTCTTTAATACGGATTTGAATTCATTGCAGAGATATCTTCTGTAAATATTGCAATGTTTTTCAATCTTGATATTATTTTCAGTATAAAAAGATTTGCAATTATTTTGCGGCCATATGCCGCAGTGGAACAGTATTTACAGTAAAGCTGATAGTAGTAGATTCGGTCACTTCTCGAGGGATTAAATAATTATTACCATTTTTCTACTCTGGTAAGATCTAACTCATCTTGTATTAAAAATCACGAAAGTTGTACCTACAGAAAGTTGGGACCGAAATATCCTTAAGAAACTCTTCTAGCTAACTCTTTTGCATGCGCGATATGCGTTAAAAAAATTATTAATATATTTAATATTACTCTTACCACATAAGTTTTAGAATCTCTGAACAAAATTGTATAATACATTCTATCAAATGCACCTTATGTACTTCGAGTAAGGCTCAAATACAAACAACAGATTACAGTGTAACTAATGTCTAAATGTCTATTTCAGTGACACGATCGTTTCTTCATTAAGAAATATTGAAAATAGATTTAATTTGATAAAAAATATATATACAAGTATCTATTTTTAGTATCCATTATAAATAAATAATTTCCTTGAGGCCGTCGCAGCGCGGGCACGCAAACGCGTGACTAAAAAGTGACAGGTTGTGGGTTCGATTCTCACTTTCAATTCCTCGCTCTGGTCTCTCAAGGCATTGCGTCTTGCCTCCAGAATTCAACATGAAGTGAGGGGTTGAGGTGTCTTAGTGGGAACGGTTTTGACATAGCTTAAAATAAAATACGTAATAGAGGTTAACAGTGTGATGGTGAGAATATTTCTTTATAGAGATACATCTATAGGCTAGGTAGTTAAAACATATGACCACAAAGTCACGGCTTCAAATCCTGAAATGTTATTTTTACGTTAAATAACAATTGTTTGTTAAGAAACCAAATAATTGTTCTTTAGTTAACTTAAAAAGCATTATTACATAATATTTACCATTCTTATCAATGTACGTCAAACCAGAGATAGCCGGTTGCTACTGGAATTAGGGGTATTTGTTTTATTAATTTTTTTGTTTACTATACAAAAATAAAATATCTTACTATTTATGTACGTATTTTTATATATTTTTTTATTGTTGTCAAGTCTTAGTTTTAAAATCCAACACAAAATACTCTACTAAGTAAAAAATCTATTAGAAAAGAGCTGATAATCTTCAAACGACTGAACATATATCCTTCATTGAAATGACTCAATAATACTTAATCGACATTCGACAGTGTTCTTAACCATGAGTTTAAGAACACTGTCGAATGTCGATTAAGTCGCTTCATCCGTTTAGGAGCTACGATCCCACAGACAGACATACAGATACTCACATATACAATTACACAGATACGTCAAATTTATGAGACTCTTCTGTTTTAGTCGTGGTTTTTTTTTGTGAAAATCGAATTTACGACTATCGTAAATACATTCTAATTATTTTCAAAAGTGTATATTTTTGTACAGATAAAAAATATGATTATAATATACCCGTATATAATAGATTGTACAGATGTAGACTATCTGTACAAAAGAAAACTTATTAACTGTTTATAGGTTGAATTTTAATTATTATCTGTTAGTTTAAAGGGATGGAAATAAAAAAGAAATAGATTCTATGATATTAAATTTAATTATCATTATTATCACAGAAACAATTTGTATTTTCAATTTCGAACCAAAAATATAAAATGGCATCGTAAAATTTTAAAAAAGTAACAATCAAATACATCTGTCTCTTTCTTACATATTATATTTGTTATGTTAGAAAGAGATAAAACATCTTCTTTTAAATGGCGACAATGTCTTTAAACTTAGTGTACCTTAAGGTAAATAGTTAAGTATGTAAATTATTTACAAAATACAAAAAATATTTAAATAAATGTTAAAAAAATATATTTTTTTTATGAAAATTGGACAGATTTTAATCTTAGAAAAACAAATTTTCGTTCAAAATGTTATACAATAGCTTTCCTCTATAGATGGGCTTGAATAGTAATAGAACAATTCGAACCAGAGAGAATTCTTGAGATTTGCGCGTTCAACCAAACAAACTCTTTATCTATATAATAATATATTAGATAGACAATCTCTACAAATATGCCATTTAATATTTGAATCAAAATTAGTATAAATCGTTTTACCTTTAACATAAGTAAATAACAGATAAAATTAAAGCTAAATATAATATTTACATAATATTGTCAAGCTATTCACATACATATATACATATTTATATATATAACATGAAATATTACTTTTATTTTAACTAAAAGTTTAATTTGTCTCAATATAAAAATCTGCTCTACCTACTGTTTGACAGTTCCTGATAGCTTATTTCATAGATAAATATAACATAATTATGTAATTTAGATAAAAGGCAAGTAATTATTTTGTATTTATCTATCAAGTAAATTAACAGAACAGAATATATCTTAGATTATAATAGATCTAGATAGAGCATCTCTCAAAAATAGAAAAAAATGCTAGAGTTTCCGTTCCTTCTTCCTTCCTTCCTTCTTTTCTGAAGTAGAAATACAACCCACAACTGTCGCGTCTTCAGTCAAACACTGTATCACTAAATAAAAAATTACCCTTAGCAGATCTTGAACTCCCACCTAGGTTTTCATATCTCGATATCTTCTTCATGCTCTATCTAAATTCGTATAATAATCTAAGAAAAATCACAATTTTAAATACAAGTTCCTCTCAATATAGCTTGTACTGTTCTGGCAAGAATAGTTTAGAGAGCGATAAAATAGCTCTTTGTTTTTAAATATAAGACGTTTATAGCGGGTTCGATTTATTTTTCAATGAAGCTTAAAGTGAATATTATATAATTAATTTCGAAAATATACTTTTTCTCGTATTGACACAACTCTTTTTTCAGCTATTAATACTTTAAAAGTACAAATGAGTTCAGTATAAAAGTTGAAAATTCTCTTTTAGTCTTAATAGCATTTTGGAAGCAAAGTTTGCATTTATAGTTACTGTATGAAATATTACCATAAGAACAATAACAATAATAGTTCATAATTATATTAATATTCACGATAATTTCAAAATAAAAAAAAATGTATTGAAGTTGAACCCGCTTCTTTCATACTGGTAGGTGTATTTTAGCATTAATCTAATGCAGCTTTAGAAAAAATCTTATAAAGCTACAAATTAAATATAAATACTGATAATCAATATTTGTCCAAGTCATTACTGGTCCTGGTGTCACGCTGGGTGCAGAGACGTTATTCGACGGACATTTCAACGTCATCAGTAACATCTCTGCCTAGAAGTACACCATTGCGGGTTTCCTTTTCCACTCGAGAGTCATCAGATGACGAAATCAACGCTATTTTGCCTAATAATTTAAAATAACTTAATTTTAAATTTAAATCATTTTCTTTCACGAAAATTACAGCCAATATAAATTACTATACAGAGATCTCTTTTAACAAAAATTACAAAATAATAAATAAAATTACTATTAATAATTAACATTTTTAGTTCACGCTTTGTTTTCATCTTGATTTCTTTTGGTTGATCTCGTCGATAGTCTTATTGAAGCCCGCACGGACGCTCTGGACCCGGTTGCTGGCAGTGACCTGATGAAATGATCCTCTTGTGGCTGGGTTGGTATTTCTGTGCTGTTCTCTTTCTTTTTCCTGTAAAAAATATATTATTGTTTTTTTTATAGCTTCAGGCTGTATCTCGTATACATCAGGGTAGGCAGGTAGCCAATTGCTAGGACACTCCGTTATTTTCTATTCTATTTTTTATTATTTATATTTTATTTTTCTCACTTTCTATTCTATTTTGTGCTGAGATAGTGTTTTGGGTTGGGGTCGAGGCCCAATGCTACGCTTTATCTTGACCAGAGCGAGGAAGTGATAATAGTTTTATTCTTTTCAATGCAAATCAAACCCACAACCGTCGTATTTACATTCAATATGCTTTATTATTTTTTTTTGATTGATAAATAAAATAGATCGAAAGTAGAGAAAAGAGTGTTTTTAAAATAGGCTTCCTCTGCCCCGACCCACAAAGATACATAAAGTAAAATAGCACCTTGTATGTACATTTATTAAACAAAATCTTTGTATTTTCCAATCTAAAGTTAGGTAAGTTGTTACCTGGGGAAGCAAGGAATGTCCCAAAATCTCTGGTCCTTGCCGAAGTTCTCGCCATCAGCGAGGGTCTGAGGCATTTCTGTGTCCATCGTCTCTGGTAGTAAGAGGCATAACACGCCTCCCACTATGCCTAACGCTCCCAAGATTAATAATGGTAGGTCTTGGGATATGTTGGCCTGAAAAAAAATAAATAAATGTGCTACATATTAATTTTTAAGCGCTGAGTGGTTTACTTAGTAAAATATATTTATTTAATTAAATGTAATATAAATATAAGTTCAATTTTTTTAACTTTGTGCTATACCTCGCATAGAACAGCTGTATTCTCCTGAGGGGGAATGAAAACTATAACCATTGCGTTTACTGAAAGACGCTGCCTCATAACGGCAACGTTACGACAGTTTCAAAATAATATTTCAAGGTATCACGTTACGTACGTTAGACGGACAGACCTACGTCATTTATATCCTTAAAAAAATAGTCTTGGTCTTGTTCCGTTTATTTTTTTTGAAGGTACGAAACTCAAAAAATATCCGAAAATGTTAAACTCACCAAGTAAACCACAAATGGTGCTACAATGGACGCAACATATCCCATGATATGGATTAAAGCTACTCCCTGAGCCCGAACTACAGTCGGTAGTAACTCCGCCGCATACTGCAGACCGATGTTGTATGAAATGTTCACAGCGAACCGTCCCAAGATGGCCAATGATGCTGAAGGTCCACCTGGAATTGAGATTTTTTATTTGAAGAAAGTATTCTTTAACATTTTTATAGGTTTTTCACATTAGGAAAAATTATTTTATTTATCTTCTTTTAGTTCTATATAAACTTACCGACAGGGACTGCTGTAGCTAATAGACTGAAGATACCACTAACGACCATAGAACCACAGGCCAACCATCTCCTGCCCCATCTGAAAGTAATGATGAGAAAACAATCACGATAAAAACGTTAATAATAAAAAAAAAGGTAAGAACATTTTGTCTTGTTTTCAATAAAACCTAGTGTTAAGACACTCTTTTCTCATTAAAACTCAGGGTACGCACTCGCACGCTCCTGCCCGTGCGCCACGACTGGCCTTATAAACGTATAATAATTTCCTATTCTAATTTTCGAAATTTTTACACATTTTCTTAAATTTATATTAGAATCTGAAAAGTAAATTTGGATAAAACAGTTTCATTTAAAATGAAAATCCTTACCGATCCAAAACAACAGTTAGGAAGGTATCAGCAGGGAACTCAGTAGCCGTTGCAATAGTGAACGTCAAGAATATATCCAATCCCAAAGACCCTACATTCCTGACGTGACCATCGAAGACCAGGGAGATGGCCATCCAGATGATGATGAGAAGGATAGCGTTCCTCCTCAACCTTGGTGTTCTGAAGATGTCCAATACTGAATAAGTCTTGGATTCAGCTTCGGATTCCTTTATTTTCTTCTGGGTTGATTCCTGGAATATTAATTTGTGGTATGATAATAAAACTCTGATTATCTCGACACTAGATCTTGCTTTTGCCTATCATCAGTATAATCTTTTTACATGCAATTTTTATTTACTTTAATCTACGGTATCCTGCTAGTGTAAGATCACTCTGCATTTCTTAAAAACAATATATATTGAGTAACAGAACCTGACACTACACCTGTTCTTACCAGTTATTGGGATAGTAAACGAATATGTTTCAATTTATTTAGTCTCACGTGTCACCCACATAGAGCAGGGAAGCATAGGGAACCTTGTGTTAAGACACTTCGTTCCCCAATTTCGAAGACCTCGTTTGTTGAGTGGTGGAGCTCAACTTTCAACCTGACGTGATGCTACTACGCTACAACGGCCTCATCATAATAATGTAACTATATTTTTTACCAGTGTTCACGCTACGCTACTTCCTGTAGTATATTCAAAATATTTCCGAATGGATTCTCACGTTTTTTTTTTCAGATAACAAAAGGCTAAAGTTGGCCAAGAACATTTATAATTGCGTTCTAATCACTTCATTTACCGACTGCGTTGATATTAATGAAGGGTATTGTGTTTAACCTTGTCGTTTATATTTAGAACTAAGCGCCAAACTAGCTATTAAATATAGTGTTATTAATATAGTGTTAGGACACTCCGTTCCTTACACACCGCCCAATTTTCAAGATAATTCATATAAAAAGAGTATCAGTCGTGGTGCATCAGTGCTAATTAAATGAATAAGCTGCGGCGTTGTACTCCGCCACCAAATACATTATATTCTGAGAAAAATATACTTACTGTGAACTCGCTGAGTACTTTATCAGGTATTTTCGTTTTGTTAATTCTTTCAAATTTCTTCATGATAACTAAAGCTTTGTCGATCTTTCCTTGGGATAGCAGCCATCTGAAAAAAAGTGGAGTATGCATTTTTTTAACTTCATTCTGTATCCCGCACGTAGCAAAGTAGAAAGAAGGGATCTAGTGTTAAGATGTTCTGTTCCCATTAAGACACTTCCCTTCCCCATTGTCGCAATAAAAATATTAAACATTTAATTTCTTCGATCGGGAATCGAACCCACTACCTGTTACAGTCAGACCCTTGTGTCTCTACGCCACGTCTGACCTTCGCTCTAGATCGATAAATAAAAACAATTAAAAAAGTCACCTAGCACTCTCCGGTACCAGCCAAGGAGTAGCCGCAGCTATAATGAAAGGAGCGCTGATACCCAGAGCGTATCTCCTCCAGTCGTCCGCCCACAACGCTATCCAGGGAAGCAAACTCGCACCCAACGTGAAGAAAATGGCGATCGACATGTTCGCGACGAACGTACGCCACTTGGGGCCCACGTATTCTAGAACTGTAAGTAATTTGTAATGTTATTATTGTTTTTTCAGCTTTTTTCCTGCCTAGTCGAGACAGCCTGCATTTTTAATGGCGGAACACAACACCGCGTTTCTATTCTGTTCTGTTCTGTCGCGTGTCTGGGAATTATATGTAATCTTTCTCTGGAGTGGGAATCAAACCCATAACTTCACCATGAAGGCCTCAATAATTAATTTATTTTTTAATTTTCTTATATTTTTCTGTCTTACCTAAAATATACATCATTGTGAAGCAATTGTCGAACGCGAGTCCGACCAAAAACCGACACAAGGCAAACGACCAAAAAGTGTTACAGAAGGCAGTTGCTATTCCAGCCGCGAAACCTACGAGATTTGTGCCTGTAAAGAAAAGGAAAATAATTAAATAATTGCCGATGTAAGGACGTTGGCGGTGGTAGTAGGTTCAATAATAAGTTTATGTTTAAAATATTTAAGTTACATTAAAAAAGTGTCAACCCCGAAGTGCTTGCTTACCATATAAAATAGTTTTACCATAGGCATAGGCATAGTTATAAAACACTCGGTTTCCCAATTTTCCCCCAAATTTTTGGGATATTGTGTGTTGTGTTGCGAAAGTCATCGCCTCGCTTTTTCTTGTTACCAGAACGAGGAAATGAAAATAAATCTTAGACTCAAGTACGAATTGAACCCACTACCGTCGCGTAGGTATACAATTAGATTGTCTATAATACTTATAGAAGATATTCTTACCAACTAAAGCCGGTATCCTTCCGTATTTGTCAGCTATCCATCCAAAAATTAAGCCACCAACTATAGCTCCACAGAAGAATATCGCTTGAGCTGTCGCTGGAAGATTGTCCTTATCGCAAACCCAGTCGAGCTATAAGTAATAATTATTGTAAAAAATAGTCATCGTGGTGGAGTCTGACGGCATACGCGTTGGTTGTGGGTTCAATAGCAATTTCAGCAGAGGTAAGAAAGTGTTGGGACCCTCCACATTTTTTATCTTAAAATTATATAAAAGCAAAAACCAACTTCAAAACTGTACCTGTATGAATAAAATATTATTTTGATTACTTTAAAGTACCGATAAATATAGAACAACTAACAAAATTTATTTTTTTTAGAAAACGTATAAAAATTTAAACGCAGCAGTACTCGATCCCACACCTCTTGTTTCCCCTCCCCGCGCCCTGACCACTAAGCCATTCATTATCTGTTGGCATCTCTTAAATAATTGCTACATATAATCAATTGACAAGACAGTACTTACTAGTACAAAGTAAAATATAAAAAAACACCACTTAACATATTTAAATTTCAAGAGTCTGCATCAATTTTACCAACTTTTTTAAGCCCTCCAATTTTTCACAACTTAAACTTACCTGCGAAGCAATAGTCTCATAAGGAACGTCACTTCGATTGTACTCCCACCCATGTGTGCAGGGGATGATAGCCCATTCATCATCAGGTGTGGACCTACCCTGGGCCAGGGCTTTGGCCCAATCTGCTGAGTACATATGACATCTGTCATGGGCGAATGGACCATCAGATTTGGGTGGGATGGCGAGAGCTCGTCTGGAATGGAAAGAAAAAATAAATGTAATAAGTACATTTTTCTTGTTAATTAGTTATGCCTACGACCTTGTCTACGCGAGTAAACTAATTTGAATAATTCCGTAAAATTATGATTTGTTTTGTTATTATTGGTAAATCAACGCCGAATTTAAATTTGTCAAAACATAGCGCGTACCTTCCTTCTTTCTTTTGTTTAAAACGTGTAGTGTCACTTATGTGTTAATGGATCATTATAGTTTATTATTATTCAATTCCAATATCTGACCTTCTTTTTTTTAAGTCGGTTAAATAAGTTCAGAACAATGAGGGTAGTGCGTGAAGAGTTAAACGGTTATTTTTTACGAATCAATCAATAAAGTAGGAAGAAATCTCTTTTGTGTTTATCAAATTGATCGTGACCATCTTGTCCTTTGAGCGATAAGTAAAAAGGACTTTAAGGCCAACTTGAAATCTCTTTGACAACGTGATCTGTCACGAAAACGAGACGAGATAGTTCAAAAGCATCCGGACTATTGTTTTTTTTATAGTCCAACCCATTAGCGCTTATTATCTTGCTAGTACATATTTTTCAGTTTCACGCACAAATCCACAAATAGCCGGGTATGACCGTATGACCCTAGTTTCAGGATACTCTGTTCTCTACTTTCCACTCGAATTCGAGGCATCGCGTGTTGAGAGTCTTGCCAGAGCAAGGGTATGGAAATAATGAATTCAGTAGTCGTTCTTAGTCAAATGTGATCGATACTTTTAAATAAAGTCATTCTGTTGAATGGTGTCAGAGCTGCAATCATTGTTTAACACGGACAATTGATGTCATGTACAAAAAATATAATTATATTTCAATTTTAAGACAATCCGTTTCCACTCGCCGCCCAATTTCCGAGACATTAAGTGTTGAAACTCAACGACTCTCGTAACAAGACATTTTATCTTGTTACGAGAGTCGTTGAGTAAGCTCTATGGGTCGTGGGTTCAATTTTCAACTGGTTCGAGGAAAATGAAATATTTGATATTGAAATACAGGTACATTTTACATGACCTATCCTCTAGTTAGATTTGACTCAGCTGTTAAACCAAGCTTAACGAAGATCTCCTATTTCATTATGAAAAAAGTTTACGCTTTAATAAAAAAAATGCTCGCTCCAGTGATTTTACAGCAAGAAGGTTTTAATTTTTTTTCCTTTTTAAGAAGAAAAAATATTAATCTTGTGCAAAAATATTCTTGTTTTTTCCAAAATTATATGGTAACATGATAATAATTATTTTTTAATTATTTAATTTTTTGGTATAAATAGAATGAAAAAAAAATGGCGCCCATGTAATTGTGTAACAACATGTATGAAGTTGGATTCGAATCTTACTTAGGGATATTACACTATATCTATACTAATTTTAAAAAGCTAAAATTTTGTTTGGTTAATCGCATTCATCTCGGGACTGCTGGTTGCAGTCAAATTTATTTTTAAGATTTTTTTCAAAGCGCGATTATAAGAATTAAGACGTAGCTTGATGAGAACGTATGCGCTCGAGTCCCGCTACGTTACCCTTCCTGAAAATATTTGAATAAATAAGTAAATAGTGTTTTCTCAATATATTAAAATATTTCTTGTTAGAATATACATTGTTATTTTACCAACTAATATCTATACTAATATAATAAAGCGGAAGAGTTTGTTTGTTTGTTTGTTTGTTTGAACGCTAAGATCTCTGGATCTACTGGTCCGATTTACTTTGTTTTTGTTTTGTATGAAAGCTACATTCTTCAGAAGTGCACGGCTATATAATTTTTATTACACATATAATTACACATATAAACTAATATATTTTAAAGTTCTTTCTAATTTGACATGCAATTTATTCTGCAATGTTAATAACAACCGTCGCGTAGCTACGCAACAGTTACCGCGACATTTTGATATTCATCCTTATGAAAATAAATATAATAGTCACTTTTAGCATTTTATCTGGATTGAAATTATACTTTACGGTATAACATACTAATAAATAATTAAGGAGATGTCACTGATTCGAAATGACCTAGCCTACGGGCGGCATAGTATGAGTATGACCGACGCGAAAATATTCTTATAGTTCAAGCAGGCGTAGCCGCGTCCGGGTCCACTAGTTTTACCAATAAAATAATAATCTCTGGCATTTATTTTTATGCGTATCTTTAAAAGGTTTTCAAAACACAAGGTCACAACAAAGTACTGTTATTAACTAAACAATTGATTATTTCAAATAATTATTTAAAAAAAAAACGAGTAGGTAGGTGTAAAATGGTACAATTTTTTCTATTCAAGGCACTTCCGAATTGAAACGTGACTTATTTTTAGTAATTATGTTGATTTTCGCGATGATCGTGGTTTTATTTCTTATTGAAATTATTAAAATTTTTAATTGAACTGTGAGTGTCTTAAGATTAAGTTCTCGCTGTTTATCCTGCTGTACGCGGGATACAAAGTGAAGCCAAGAAAATATGTTTATAATTGAGGCTTTCTTGGAGCAATGGCTTCTTGGCACAAGCGTGATACTGTAATCGCGACTGTTGTGGGTTCTATCCCCACTGAGGGAAATGAAATGTAATGACGCCATTTTGGCGGGACTGAAAATAATTAATTCCTCCAAATGAGAATCGAACTTACAGCCGTCGCGTTCACACTCCACAGCCCGACGACGACCTCTAAATCAAATCTTATCAATTAACCAGTCTTAAGCGATGTTAAATTTGCGTTATTATAAAGCTATTATACAATTACTTAGAGCACGTTCCAATAGCCTTCTGCTACGGAAGTCCGTATTGGTCCAAGGTTCAAGAATTACATTAAAATTTTTTTTTTCTCATTTAGACGCCCAAATCTGTATAAAGAAATGGGTGGTGAGTATGTAGTGTTAAATCTCTCCGTTTTCTGCTTTTGATTTTTTTTGCAGAGTAATTGCAGCTAAATGAAACAGTTGGAGACTTAAATTGTTATACATCTACAAATCTTCAATTAACGTAAATTCGGTTTGACTAACTTTGTGGAATTTTGTCATTCTATAATATCTTTAAAGAAAAGAAGGATGAAGAAAATTGAATCTCTCGTTTCACGCTGCATCCCCCGTTGCAGGATAGGCAGAGGGAACTTATATTGCGAACACAATTTACTTGAGGGAATTTAACTATTAAAGATTTAACTCTATATCAATCAATTGGAAAGCAAATTTTACGAATGTTATACGTGTGAAAGTTGGTGAGCATGGATGTTTGTTCCTCTTTCACGCAAAACCTATTAAACAAATTTGATGAAACTGAAAAAATTATGAAAAAATATAGGTATTTTCATCAAATCTGTATAAAGGGTAATAAATAGGTATGTCGTAATAGTAGGTCTCAGTTTTAGAAATTTGAACCCTAGACTTTTTATTAGTCAAATACAGTGGCACATCGCAACGCGTGAACGCGGCGTTGAGTTCCGTCACGCGACACGTTGATTATGGAGAAACGGTACAAAATAACGGAATACTATTCCGTCTGCCTAGCTTGCCATATTTGGGGTACAACGTGAAATTATACAAAAAAAAATCTTTATTTGCAATATTTATTTTTAAATGTTTTTTGTATGTTAATTTGCGTATGCTAAATAATGTGATTTAACTTTTTATGATAAGAGATCAGTAAGTCGAAGTGGCATAATAAAATGGAATAAAGGCAATAAATTAAATTAAATAAAATATATTTTATAGACAATTCACCATGAAAAGTGGAGAAAAGAGTGACTTTACCCTCCATCCTTTCTGTTTACCCTGCAATGCGGTATAGAGCATGAAGCTAAAGTAAACATGCAAAATTATCTAACCTTCGGCCTTCTGTGCACGATTTCAATAACCTCTATTATAATTCGACCTTAACGATCAAGTTCACAGTACATTGTACAGTGTTTACTATTATGTAAAGATATACTGTGTTATTTAATACTTTTCAATAAAAAAGCTGATTCACGCTTTTTCACGCGTATTAGAGTAGGGGAAGGGAACTTAGTGTTAAGATATTACGTTCCCCATGCTGTCTAATTCTCGAGACATTGCGTAATGAGTGGCTGTTCACAACGCCGTGCGTTGTCTAGGCGTGAAGGAGTTTTTTTTTTAATTCTTCGTCTTTGGGAACCAGAGCTGGCAGTGAGAACGTAGCGTTAACTCCATTCTCCACTTTCGTCGCGAATTTAAGACACTGACATTGAATGTTGAATGGCGGAACTCAACGCCGCGTTTTTTGGTTCTGCTATTCAACACACAATCCCTCAAAAATCCGCGGAAAGTGAGGAACGGAAGTGTCTTAATGCGAATAGAGCGTCCTAACATTAGGTTTCCAGCCGGACCCTGCGTATCCTGCTATGCGCGAGATACAGTGTGAAGCTTAAAACTTATATAGGTTCTCTTTGCCGACCGTTCTATATAAGATAAGAGCTATAGAAGATAATATATATTATATAATAATATATAAGATATAATAATAGATAATATATATTATATATATATAATAAGAAGCTTCTATAGAAGATAAGCTAATGTTCTTGGTTTATTAACGTTGGTTTATTAACAAAACTACGGGCGACGACTAGTATATGAATAAATGAACTCGTTTATTACCATCTTGATAAATAAATATACAGAACAAAAGATCACTTCGTGGAATAATAATCGATCGATTGTACTAAGATTTATTATTAAATATTAATTGTGAGGAGATTAAAAATAACCTTTTGCTTATTACCTATTGTTTTAAGCTTCAAGCTTTATCTCGCATATACTCGTAGTGAGGTAGGTAGTGCCAAGACACTCTATTCTCCATTTACCGTCCAATTTATGAGACAATCCGTGTTGATTGGTGGGAACGCCACGTTTGTCATTTTGCCAGAACTAAGAAAATAATTAAATTCTCCTGAGTGGGAATCGAATCCACAACCATCATATTTACAATCAGACCATATGGCCATGCCCCACGTCGGCTTTAATATCATATAATTTTATCTTCTTCTATATATATACTAGCGACCCCCTTGCGGCTTCGCCCGCTTTTACTACTGGATTATTCATATAATGTATGTTTGCAAAGCACTTAAGATAATGTGAAAATTAATTAAACTCTAATGCAACCCGCATTTTCGTAGTTTCAATAAGGATTTTCCAATTGTTTTACACAGCAAGTATTTTTTAGTAGGTACCGTAATTTTAAATCTGTGCTACTAATCTTTTCAAGTACTTATTAAAATATTTTTAAATGACTATTTTTAGATAGTTAAATGACTATTTTTAAACGGAAGAAATTATAAACAAAAGCCTACCTATTAATAACTACTACAAAAAATATTAAACCAAATATATCGCGCTGAAATAATACATTCAACTCCAATTATCCAAAACGTGCAAATGCATCTAAATCTTCGTTGCTATGCCTCCATAGCGGGCGGGTTTTTTTTCGAGCTTGTGGTTAATGCTGAAGAGGGTATTCTGTCCCTGATGAAAAGCAAGCACTACGTGGCTGCCTGTGAGGAAAATTAAATAGAATGCATTGGCCGGGAATCGAACCCGGGCCCGCGTGGCAGGCGAGCATTCTACCACTGAACCACCGATGACTGCTCATGACGCGCTTGTATAAGCAAAACGTCGCAGGGCGCGTTTCGCAGCAAGGATGTTTTGATATTGTAACAACTTCTAAAGTACTTATTAAAATGAAAAAACAGTAAAAGACAGTTTTGATCTACATTAAATGGCCAACGTAACTAATATACTTATTTATATGCTGAGAGTAAGGGATAAGTGAAACTTGAGTAACATACAACTGTTGTGTCAACGGCGGAATGTGTCAACAATTAAATACGTTTTTCTCTAATACTATTCGCAATTTCGAAATAGTGTAAAAAGCAAATTTTATCTTCGTTTAACCTAGAAAATTAATAAAATATTTTAAAGGATAAGGATTAATACCATTATGGAAAAATATCCCTCACAATAAAAAATATATTGAAATTACAATTTTTAGACAGAAATATGATCACTACACGTTATTCTTAAAAGATAAAAATATGCTCTCGCGGACTTTTTTGTAGATCTTATTAAGAGAAACAATACTCCAGTACATTATTTTCATGTAGTACTTACCATTAAATCAGCGCATGCGCGAAAGTGTCTCAACGGGTAGGACTTTAGACACATTTATCGTATTTATGTTAATTTACAAAAGAATGTACAAATAATAAACTATATATAAACCTTCCCTGAGAAATACTCGACCTAATGGTGAAAACCGCATAAAAATCCGTTGGGTGGTTTAGAAGAAGAAGAGTTAGAAAGTTCAGACAGACACGAAAAGCGACTTTGTTTTATAAGATATAGGAAAATCGAAAGGTCATTCATTCATCACGAAATCTCAGAAACTACAAGTGCTATGAATCTGAAATTTTGCATAGGAGTCACTTATAGGACGTAGGTGCTCGCTAAGACGGGAATTTGCAATATTCGACTTCTAAGGGGTTGTTTTTGGGGTTGAAAGTTTGTATGAAACTTCGTTACTATAAATGCTAGGAGTCTCAAATTTTGCATAGACGTCATTTATAGGACTTAGGTACTCATGGAGACAGAAATTAATAATAACGTAGTTTATGCAGGCGAAGACGCGGGCGGGCCGCTAGTAGTCTTATAATTTTACAAAGCAAATTATTACTTATTGATCATTCGCGTATCGAATGATTGTCACCTTGAATTACTTCGAAGTCAATTTATTATAGTTCAGTTGGAATTTGCATCATTACGCACGCGACGATAGCAGGTTCAAATATGAACTATCTAAATTTCACGATTTTCCATGATAAGTAGACTGTCAACACATAAAGGCTTTCATTCCAAACCAGTATTTCTGGAGATTAGTGCGTTCAACCGAACAAACAGCTTTATAGCAGCAGCAGCAGATAGATTGATATCTAGATAGATAAACAGATAAAAGTACAAAACATTATATAACAACTTAAACGAAAATCGAACTAACAACCTTTGCTATAGACATACAATACAAGTTTAAGTGACAGTGCAAAATTAAGAGAAACCCATGACGTAAGGCACATTCCAGAAACAAAATACAATAGAAGATAACCGCAAGAGATCCTATTGATTGTGATAGAAGTCGTGATTGAATTTTAATGTAAAGATAATTCAAAGAAGGTTCTTTTTTAAATCCTTTTTTTTTATATATATCCGGGTTATTCCGGCTTTTTAGGGTTCATTACCCAAATGGCGAAACGGGACCCTATTCGCCGCCGTCTGTCTGTCTATTTGTTCGTCTGTCTCCAGGGTGTATCTCATGAACCAAGATACACAGGTGGAATTTTCATAGATGAATTATGTTATAACACCAAAAATGGGCTATCTCCCCTAGTCATATGTACAGTTTTAAAATTATATTACCATAAACTTTTATTATTATTTACACAATTCAAATAACAATAAATCCCATATCTTGGACAAAAAACACGGAACTGTTACATATATGTAAATGTATATAAGAACATAGAGTACGATTTTTTTATATAAATCCATGACCTCGGTACTTTATGTATGGATAATGATTACATATACATAATTTATTTTATAAATGATTATTTAATGACGCCAAGTAACGAAGTTGATATGTTTTTTACTAACTTTACATGACAGATGTGGGTTCGAATTCAAGTAGTGATATTAATTTTTAATTTTTTTCTATAATAAAAACATTTTTTTAGGTTCAACATGTATACTGCACAAAGCAGGATAGGAAAGGGACCCTTGGCACCTAGTGTTAAGACACTCCGTTCTCCACTTTCCGCCGTATTTTGAAGGTATTGCGTGTTGAGTGGCTTAACTCTACGCCGCGCTTTGCTTTGTAAAAAGAATATCTTTGAGTGACAACACACAAACGAAATTACTGAACTTGGAAAACTCATAGTTGCATGTATGTAGGTAAGTTAGGGAATTTATGCGAGTACTAAGAGGAAATCTCTAGTTATCCTGGCACAAACGGGAAAAAACTGGATCTTCTATTTTTACATCTTATATCTTACAGAGCAAATAGACATTACCTAGTGACACTTCTTTCTTTTTCTGTTATCCGACTATTTACTTCTAAATTCCAACTACTAAAGTAACACAGAGTAATTAGCCATACAAAGCTTTTTATATAGTTAACATTACAAATAATTAAATACAGTTATAAATAAAATATAGACTTCCTACTGTGATTAAGTCATTAAGTATTTACGTTATAAAATGTATGAGAAATACGATCTATTTGTTACTATAGAGGCTCAATCTGTAGGTAACTTAATTGACGCGATTGTAGCGAGTTCGATTCTCGTTCAAGAGAAAATCAGGATATTGACTGAATATTTGGAAAATCACAACGTTAGCCATTGTGGCCAGTCGTGGTATATATCATTCCTCGTTTTGGTAGTGAGGCAAAGCGTGGCGTTGAGTTATCCACTCAAGAAAACGGCGGAAAGTGGGAAATGGTAGCGTCTTAATTGGAAATGGATTGTCTCACGCCGTACCTCATTCCCCCGCGCGGGAATCAAACCCATCACGTATAAAATCAAGTACTGTCTTTTGCAAAATAATGCCGTATCGTTATTCTGAATGGATCATGAATACAGTTGTGATTAACTAACATTAATCACCAGAAGGTCAAAAAGAACAGACCTATTGTTAATAATAAATGGGTAATAAAGACCTAATTTATTACCGTGGTGCAGTGGTAAAGCGTTTGACTATCAGCGCGATGATTGTAGATTCGATTCCTGAGCTCTACTAGTGATAGTTGGTGATAACTCTTAGTTAATATACCTACCAACAGCACTAAGAATAATAATTACATTATTTTCATGTTATTTCTATGTTGTTTAATGTGTGCTTCTTAATGTTTTATATTTTTTAATTGTATAGATTGGAAAGATAGGATTCTATCTGCCTCCTAATTCAGGTACCCAGAACCTGTAAGCGGGATACAGCGTGAAACGTGAAAAATATGTAAGTAAAATAACTCACCTCTCTTCTACAGTCAAATTGGCCAATTCAGGTACCCAGCACCAATGCTGCTCTGGCACGATTGTCATAAAAATTTGCGAAAAATACACGAACGAGACGAAAAACGCGAACGGTATCATCAATAGGAACAAAATTTTCTGATATATACCAAATTCACCGACATATGGCAATAAATCGTCGAAATCTGTCACTTTTTTGGGATTCTCTCCGCTTTCCGCTTTTCTAGTGGCAACATTTTCCCCATCATTTGTGTAGGCCTTATTTACGAAGCCTTTGCCTAAATCTATGTTTGACAGGTTGTTCTCCATTGGCCCGGTTTCGCGGGAATCCTCTTCGCAACAGGAAGTTCTTTCTTGCGGCGCCATTTTGATTTTTATTTTGTTTTTTCAGTGTTTTCTCATGCTCTATTTAATGTTTGGATTTGATTTCTGAAACAAAAATATAGCAAATTAAATAATTAATGCAATCTTGATTTACGAAGGTGTATATACTAAGTATGTATGGTCACGGTGTATCCCGCATATAGCAGGGTAGGCAAAGGGAACCTAGTGTTAAGACAGTCCTTTCTCCAAGTACCTTCCAATTTCCGAAACAAATTAAGTGGCAGAACTAAGCGACGCATTTTGTCTTGTTACCAGAGTGAGGACTCATTCCCCCGAGTGGGAATCAAACCCCCAACCGCCACCTTTACAGTCAAACACCGCTGCGCCACAACGGCCTCACGTTTTTTATTATTATTATAGTAACCTTGTATGACAATGAAAACAAAAATTCGTATCAACTTTAATTTGCTAAACTCAATTTTGCCCTTGCTGTTTTTTAACCTCTAATTATTATGAGATAACTGTCAATATAAATATTTGTCTCAACCGGGAAGTGTACACGTGACCTCCAGCTTAGATCTAGACTTCCTTATATAATACTGTATTTAGTTTTTTTTTCTATGTATAAAGGTATTTAGTATTCATTTATTTTGCTTTATATTTAAATTATAACATTACAGAAGGAAGCTTATATTATTTTTAGATTTCTTTTTATATGAGTATTTTTATTTTATTACGTTTGTATTTCATAATAAAACAAAAATCTTAATAAGAAATAAGATTCTAATTATCATATATTTGAAGCTATTTGATTGTAAACGTAACGGTTGTGGGTTCGATTCCTACATGAATGAATGGATTATTCACATTTCCTGGTAGCACTATAATGCGCGGCGTTAAGTTTCGCCACCCAACACGCAATGTATCGACATTGAGAGGAAATTGGTATTTTAACAGCAAATTGTCAAAAAAAATAGCAGGAAAGATATATTTTATAGTATTTATAGGTAAATGTTAGAATAAACCTTGTAATAAAACTTTAAACACTTAAAAATCCTACTCACGTTTTATATGACCTAAGCACCTATCAGTTATTTCGAAATATATTGAATAAGTTATTTTAATTTACAATCTATTAATATAAATAAATATATAAATTAATTATTATTTAATAATTAATTAATTATCAATTATTATTATTATATTTTATAAATCTAAAGAATTTGTTCGATTGAACGAGCTAATCTCAGGAACTGTATATTTTCCAAGTATTTACTCGTATTAAATAATTGACATAAGTTGCACACCCATCACATAATAACCTAGAGTCAATGTAACTTAACCTCGGTCACGATGAATCGTTACGTCAGTGTTACAACTATTCAAATTTCACTTTCAATGTCAGGGTAATGTTGTTTGTTAAGGATAGCTTTGCTTGTTGGTTCTAGGTTCAAATACAAAATATATATGTCATTTTTTTTCACTCCCAAAGTTGATGAAAAGTTTGACCCAATTTTCGCAATAATACGTGTTTGGCTCGGCGCTCGGCGGAGCTCAGCACCGTGACTTTTTACTTGACCAGGGAAGTGAAAATAATTAATTCCTCTGAGTGAGAACCACTACTGTAATGCACAGTCAGGCGTTTACAAAGAAATGTGTAGGTAAATGATTTTTAAAATGTATATAGATATTAATATTTTCATTTTCTTGCTCTGGTACCGAGACAAAGCATTAACCCAGCATAAAGTTCCGTCACTCAACATACAATGCCTCGAAAAATTTGCGGAAAGTGGGGAACGGAGTGTCTTAACACTAGGTTCCCTCTGCCTACCCGGTTAAGTGCGGGATAAAGCGTGAAGCTGATTTTTTTACTTATAAATAAACAGTAGTAGGTACTGTAAAACAGTTATTACTATGTTAGTATGAATCGTACATTCTCTATACAAGGATTTACTATTGCGTCAATACGCCTCAAACGGAATCAAGGTTACTCACTCAACAAAATATATGAGTGCATTAAATATATGTGTGTATGTATGTATAACGTGATTGACGTGGTTGGTCGTTGGTGGTACGACAGTGGAAGCGAGTTCGAATTTTAGTAGGTTAAATTGTCTTAAAATTGAGAGTCGTTCGCTCCTGCTACTTATATAAGAGAGATGCTTATGAGAGAAAAGTTAAGTTTTTTTGCACAGCACGGTAGGCAAAGGGAACCTACTGTTAATACACTTCGTTCTACCCGCACCGACTGTAATGGTGTTTTGAGTGGTGGAACTCAACACCGCGGTTTTCCTTGTTACCAGAACGAGGAAAAAAAACTCATTCCCCAATTGAGAATAGTACCCAAGATCGTTCCGTTAAAATTGTATACAAAGTACCGTTCTAAATTATTTATTCAAATTTTCGTTCTAAATAGTATACAAAATGCCTATATAAAATATGTTAGCCAAACTAAATGGTACAACTCAATTGACATGACATTTTAGAGTAAAGACCCTTTTAAAACGAAGGCCGAAGCAATCTCTAGTTTCTATACTGAGTTTGTGTCATAATATTTAAGTACCTATAGAAAAGCCCTGCGGGGCACAGTTATGGGTTCGATTCTCACTTGGGGAAATGAAATATTTGATATTTTCATTTCCCCGCTCTGTTACTGAAGCAAATCGCGGCTTTGAGTTCCACTACTCAACAAGCAGTCTTGAAAATTCGACGGAGAGACCGAGTAATGAGAAACAGAGTGTTTTAATACTAGGTACCCAGGTTCCCTCTGTTATAATAATATTCCTCAAACCTAGAACTTTTTAGAATTAGTAGGAACATTTTACTACTGAACTAACTAGTATATCTATGTCCAAACTATTAATAAATAATATTTACATTAATTAAGATTTATGTGTGAAATATCACACCTAAAAGAGTTTTGTATAAAATTAATAAATATTTAATTGATTTAAATAAAAATATATTAGTATTATTACACAAGTTAGTGGTCGTCGTTGCGCAGCGGCGTAGAGTTTGAGTGACGTGTATGGGTTCGATTCCCGTAGGGGGGATCGAACTATTTTTATTTCATCAGTCTAGTTGTGGTAAAATAAAAAAGAAATAAACCATCAGTCAAGTGCTAGCCGGGCTCTGCCATCGAGAGTTCCGTACCAATTTTATGATTGTAAATAAATTTTCAAAAAAACAATACGTTTTACGTAAAAACGCTTTTGCATAAACGTACGTACCTATAGATTTCTTATTTACAACTAGATATTTGATATTAATTTAAAATTTCTCTTGAGAAAAATGATCTTGGCAGACGGTCAAGATACATACAAGACTACTAAACAGTCTAATAATTTATAGTTTTTTTAACATTAGATAATATTTAAGAATTACACCATTGAAAAAACGTTATATAGTTATATATAAGTTATAGTTTTTGTAAGTAATAAAAGGAATGTTTATGTGTTATAGTGTTTTTAAGGCTCTGTTCTTTAAGACCTCCTTCTTTTGAAGTCGGTTAAAATATTATTCATTCGTAACAAAATCATATTAAAATACAATTAAACAATCAATATTCCGATTCAATTGAAATCGATGAACGAGCGATTTAATCGAGAAAAAAAGTTGAATCATCGTAGCGAGGCTGAAGACACCTAGGTTTAACCTAGTTCTAAATAAATTATGTTTTCAAAGGAAAATCGTAATTTGATATTAAAATATAGGTTTGATTATCGCCTGAAGATAAGTTTCTAATATTTTGACAATGACCCTAATGGTAATCAATCACGAAATATTTACTTGGATCTGTGAAATATTTTAAAGATGTCATCTTATATTTTTTTTTTGTTTTTTCTTGACACAACTTGTGACTGTAAACATAATTGTTTTAGATTCGATTCCCACTAGGGAGAATGATTGTTTTCAGTTATCTTCATTTCCCCGCTCTGGCACCCACGGCGTTGATTTCCGCCACTCATTGCTAGCATGTTATGCAAAAATAGCCTAGTGCTAAGACACTCCACTCCTATACTTTGCTGTGTTCACTCATTTTGGAAACCTATGTTACGTGGCAAAACTCAAAACCACAATCTTATTTTCTTTTTTATATATTAAATATAGTTAGAAATCGATAGTGGGTAACGTTTTTAAAAAAAACAAAATAAAAATACATATCGTCTATAATTATGTTTTTATACTTCGCATAAGTTTCTTCTTCTTTCCAATAATTAGGAGGGTCTTTGACCGTTGGGCCCCGTTTCATTGCTTTTGTGGTATTTTTAGCCTACATCTACCCTCTTTTACACGAGTTTGCTAACAGTAGGATTCCAGTGAACATCTATTAGTAAAATAATAAAAATAAAATATAGACATTAAATTTACTTATTAATTACATAAATGCCAACTTAATTAATCTTCAATCGCTTATTTTTCAGAAGCCGTTGTGAGACATGAAACTGATTTAACGCAAATCTTTACAAAAAGATGAATATCGCAATAGAAGCCATTAAAAACCTAATCTAATTAGATTTTTAATGGTGCAATTAGCAATAAAAGAAATTTCAAATTATCTCACTTTTATTCATCTTCAAATAATAAGTATTTTTTTTAGCTTTACGCTGTATCCCGCACGTAGTATAGGTAAACAATGGGAATCTAGAGTTCAGACACTCCGTATCCCATTTAGACACTGCCGTTCCGAACTAAGATATTAACTTAATATATTTTGTTCTAAAAAGATAAGAGATTTTACGCAAGCAATAATATATAGCCGTAACACTAAATTGACCTTTTGAAAACATTCGATTTCACCTATAAATATATTTCTTATCAGTTACACAAATTTTATATTGAAATAAACATTCACACATCCTGTCTCAGTGGTTGAAGTGTTTGATAGCTGACGCGATGATTGTGGGTTCGATATACACACGGGGGAATGATTTGATTGAGAATGATATTGTTCTACAGTTGCTTTTAATCGTGATTTGACTTCAATTATCATTCATTTTAACATAAAAATGGTCTCTATTCAACTACCACCAGACCACCACTACCAAATTCCAGGGTTGCAGCATCACTAATAATAGGTTACCCCATCAGCCTATCGACCTCAATAAACTATGAAGCTACATGAAGACCAAAAAGTATGATGTCATAATTCAATAAGGGTTGTGGGAGTGCCCATCGTGCCCACAATGGTGGATCGTGCCCACGGAGGGAAACTAATGTCAAAACACTCCATTCTCCTCTTTACTGAACTATTTTCATTTCCTCGGAATTTAGAAATATTTGCTTTTTATCCTCTACATCAATCCATAAAATATAAACAAAACCACGAGCAAAAGCTATATTAATGTAATTATAATTAAAAACAAATGTTACAAAACGTTATAACATTTCACATTCCTCGACTAATATTATGCTGTGTAAATTGCATCATAGTATGAAGTATGCCTTATATATGCCTTATAGAGTCTATATTTGAGATCGTCTTGGCACAGCGGCCCAGTACTTGACTGTAAATACGGCGGTTGTTAGTTTGATTCCAAATCGGGGGTATGAATTATTTTCAGTTCCTCGATTCGTTGAATTCCGCCAATCAGTCATCCAGCACACAATGTATCGGAAATGGGGCGATATGCGGAAAATGGAGTGTCTGAACACTAGGTCCTTCCTGCTTGTTGTCGGCCTTGAGCTACACCATTCAACATGTAAGTCTCAAATACTGAAGAACGGAGAGTTTTAACGCTAGGTACTCTCAGCCTATTATGCTATATACGACAAGCAACGTGAAACTATTTGCTCAGAATAAAAAAAACACTTATTAAAAAAACATACAAACTAAAACAACTTTTCTAATGACCTCACTATTGTGAATTCTTATATTTTATTCAATTAAATATTATAATTATTGACTACATTATAATTTACATCTGTTTCTACTCTAGTTTAGAACTTCCGGGTGATTTTAAAATGGCGGAAATGCAAATATTTGCTGCATAATATTATGTCAATTAATTAGTTTGTGATATTAAATAAAATAAGAACAAGTTATTTTTATATTTTTTAAATGTTTTTTTTTTGTTGTTGTCTTTTAGGAAAAATAATACTGTTTGCAAAAATGGGATTCCAATCCGGCGGCCCTTGCAAGTCTTCCGAAGATCGAAAATGACAACTTCCTTAATTACTCCGTACCTATAGTACTCAAGACAAATCGCGGCGTTGGTTTCCGCCATTTAACACGCATGATAATGTGTTTTTATTTATGCCTTTTCCACTCTATGTGAGAGATGAATAAACTATAGAAAAACTCTTTTGGGGTTTCGTACCTTTTAAGGAAAGATGAAACCCTTATAAATGAAGCCTTTATCTTAGGAACGCTTGGAGATATTGAGTTGAAATTCAAACCATATATGCCCCATCATTTCCTGACAAAAACGTATTTCTACATATACTTAAAAAGAAAAAAAGAAAGCCGTTTATATAGTAAAAAATGCGTATTTCTAACTAACTATCAAAATTCATTGGGTACTTCTGGTTGATGTAGACATTAGATACTCCTTATTAAAGCGGAGGAAATCTATTATCGAGACACTTTTTTCTCCACATTCATGATCAAACGAATTGAAGATGTTGCGTTAAGATTGGCGGAACTTAACGCCGTGATTTGCTATGCCAGAACAGGATAATATAAATTTAAAGAACGAATCACTTTAATTTCTAAACCGAATCCCTATTTCTAATTGAAATTCGGAATCGCACCCACAACCACCGCGCTTTCAGTTAGACGATATCAATTTAAATTAGGTACTTAAATTTTTTTTAAATTGTAATGATGACAGAAAATCTTCATTCTTGTAAATAGGTACATATTATATTTATTTACACATGAATATTCATTTGATTTTAATTGAAAAAAATATTTTTAATTATATTTGTAAATAGGTAC